>PVLD010025965.1:6500-22997 GCA_004027595.1 Dinomys branickii | reverse complement strand
GGGTCCATACATCTACAATTCGAAGATATCAATGGATAAAGCAACAACATCTGTTGAGACCATATCACCTTGTCTATAGATTAGTTGTGATTGTACTATTTTCTATGATAATAGGTGTCTGTTTGTCAATAGGTTTTTGTACTTTTATGTTTCTAAAATAAAAAAATAAAATAAAATAAAATAAAATAAAATAAGTGGCACTGTTGCCTTCATTGTACAGAATACAAAACCAAGTAGAGAAAAACATAAAAAATAAGTAAATGTATTTTGTGTTTAATTATCCTACTATTCAATAACCAAACTATTCAATAACCAAACTTAAAACGATTTTCCTATCTTTAAAAAAGAGGTGTCTAAACAAATGTACTAAAAAAAAATTTAAAAAAATTTAAAAATGTAGTATTTTACTCCTCTTATTTCTAGAACATTTAATAACCTTGCTAATATTGCAGGAAAACGGTTAAACACAACCAGGTAGTATTCGGTTCCATCAGAAATTATCACCTAAGTCAAAACCCTTTCTTGTCTCTGTGGGTGAACAGCCTGAGTTCTGGAAAATATAAAAATACATACAATGCTTTCTTTCTGTAACAGACTTATAAATAAAATTAGGTGGAGAGCAATGCAGCCTTTTATGCTACCAGGTTTAGCAAGGCTTGAGCTCTCTACAATAAAGTACTAGAACAACAGCATACCAACAAACCACTCGGGCTCATATCTGCTTTTTGTATTTCTTCTTAGCAATGTTATAACACTTTAAAATATGAGAACATACATTAAAATATCAAAATGATTGCTGGGCAAACCCTTACGCAGATTTTCATAAAACTGCTAGGGATGAATCCACATATAAAAACTGCAGAAGAAACCTACATAAAAGGTACATAATTCAAATCTGAAAAATTAGGTCTCTGCTGGTAGGCATGCATTGACAAGTAGAATTTTTTAAGAAAAACTGAATTAAACCCTCCAACTCTATTCTTGTAGAAGGTTTCAAACCAAGTTAACTGCAGCCTGCTTAGGATCCTCATGGTCATGCACCCTCCCTGAGAAGTAAAGCCCATGACTCCCATATGCCTGTTCTTCCCATAGGAAGCAGAGACCTTCTACTGCCCAGGGGAGACACACTGGAAGGAGGCCACCATCTGGCCTTAAGCTCTAATCCTGCACTCCAAAGACCTTCCCTTGGCAAGACAGGTGTATTGTGTCAATGAGTCTTGGATGAATGTCAGCTACATGCAAGGCCATTTTAGAAAGGCAGATTTTCTCCCTCTGTGTGGGAAGCCTAGGCCATCCCACCTGCCTGGGACTGGAAAGGTGAGCATCAGAAGTCCATCTAGCCACATATTTAAGACACATGCTCCAGTCAGCTGGACGAGCAACAAAACTGATATTCAGGCCATCACTGGTCTGACTTCTGGCTCATTCCTCAATTGGGTCTGAACTCAGGAGGTAAAAGGTAGGTATTATTTATTACCTCGACTCTCTTTTCTCCCCAGTGAAACCCAAAACACACAACTCAATGCAAACCAAATAATTTTTTAGTCTCCTCACAGGAGGTTTCACAAAGAACTACAAGTACAGTCTTTCTCCAAAGAGAGTAATATTTTTAAACTCCTTAAAATGACATCACTCTGAAGTTCAGTATCAAACTAAAATTCTTTGGTAGTTTCTTATATACCCAACCTAAGACCCAGTAATTCCACTCCTAGATGCCAGGAAAATGATAGCACATGTCACAAAAAGACTCATGTGCAGATATTCAGAGTATCTTGATTAATAGAATAATAGCCAAACACTGGAAACAACCCAAATGTCCATGATCAAGAGAATAATCAGCAAACTGGTACACTCATGCAATGGATTCACCTGAATAACAACATGGAAAGAACCACCAATACAACAACATGGTTGCATCTGAACCATTATGCTGAGGGAAAGACAGATGCATACAAATATAATCATTCTGTTTCAACTTCCATTTCTGTGAACTACTAGAAGAGATAAAACTAACCAACACTAAAATAATTTAAACAATGTTTGCACTGGGGCTAGGGAGTGACAAAAGAGACATCTCTGGCATAATGGAAATGTTCTATTTTTTATTTAAGTGGTTGCTACATGAACATATCTGTTTATTCAAAATGAAAATTTTAAATAGGTGCATTTTATCATGCATAAATTTTACCACACATTACATGTGCAGGCAACGTATTGTATCACTGGTGTAAGAACCCAAGCGTGGGAATATAAACTAAGAGACATGAAGGAAATCTGTTCAAAAACAAAGAACAGATGGGACGAGGGAAAGGAGAAAAGAAAGAGACAAAAATGTATGTATGTATATATGAATATACATATATGCAGGAGGGCTAACATGGTTCTACTCTTGTATTATATCACTTAATGCTAAGGAATAATTGATGACGGGTTATTTGATCAATCTTGTATGTCTGTATGTGTTATCCTGAACACACACTTCGAAGATATCAATATGCAAAGCAGCAACTATTGGTGGTTTTGTTTTGTTTTGTTTTGCTTTTTGTCTTTGGTTTTTTGTTTTTTGTGTTTTTCTGTTGTTAAGAGGATTAATTGTCTGACCAATTTTGTATGTCTGTATCTGGGTTCATATATATACACTTTGAAGATATCAATGGATAAAGCAATAACCACTGTTGAGATCATGTCACCTTGTCTATAGATCAGTTGTGATTGTAATATTTTTTATGCTAATTTGTGTCTGTTTGTTAATATGTTTTTGTGCTTTTATTTAAAAAAAAGTGAAAAACAAATTTTTACCACACATTTTAAAAAGTATAAAAAGGAATGAAGGCATAGAAATCCTTGGCATAGGCTGGTGACAGCTCAGAAAGATGAGAGAATGAGCTTCGGGACCAGGAGAATGGGAGCCCAATTTGATGGAATGAGGGGACGGGGCAGGAAAGAGTGTACAGACAAGATTTTTTGAAGAATATCACACAGAACTTGGTGATAGGCTCAGTATTTTAAAAAACAAGATTCACCTATGAATAAAAAATCAACTTTCAAGCCCAAATAAGAATACAAATAGAAAAAAGACCCACTTACAACAATCAGGAAGTCAGGCAAGGGAAACTAGAAGAGGAAAATGAAGAATTCTCAATCCTGTTTAGTTTCAAACACCAACACACCAATAAAATATTCAAGTTTCAAGAGTATTTTTTTTAGTTGCTATCCACTAGCAACATCATGTTATACTTGCACAGGATTCCATTTCCAAAGAGATTTTATATGCATTCTCACTGAACCCTCATAATATCCCTGTAGGACACTGTGACCCTAATTTACAAGAGAAGAAACTATGGTTCAGAGAGTTAAATGTCTTGCCTGAAGTCACGCATCTAGTCACAGAAGCCCACACCTTCTGGTTCCAATACAAAGCACTTTCCACTATGCCATACCTTCTTTCCGAAGGATTACAGCCTTTCCTCAGTTATGCACACATTTTTATTTCTGTGACCCTCCAGAAGTCACCACGTTTTTCAGTGCAGCCAAAGCCTGCAGAAACTGGGTCATTTTCAGCCATGGCCCACAAAAAGAAGGGTGGGGGGGTTACAGGGCATCTAATTCTAGAAAACCCTAAATTGGTTGTATCTTAAACTAGCCTAAACCCAGAAGGACAAGATGCTGCAGTAAATCTATGTAGATTTAAACAGTGCAGTCTGGGTAGCCAACTCTGCAAGTCATCTTTGGAACAAACTAACATTTTTTACCACTAACATAGCCAGCAGAGCATAAATATGAATAAGCAGGCAACCCCACAATCGCATGTATTACATGTTTCTCAGCAGAATGCTACCTCTAGCATCTCCTTTATACTTACTCTAAAACATAAGGGCTCAATATTTTCATTTCTATAGACAATATTTAAACACTGGATCAACTCTTGCTTTTGCATACTTATATTTTATGGGAATTTCCTAAAAGCAGTTATTGTATAAATATGTTTAATATGTTTGCAGAAAGGAATAACCATCCCGGAAAATGCAAACCCTTCACATACTATGATCTAGATATAAAAATTAAACCATCTAAACAGTTATTCACAAGTCTAAAAATTACCTAGTTTCTAGGATAGGAAACAAAACATTACTGAGATAGATTTAATTCTTTTAAAAAAATTGCTTGAGAATACAAAATTAAATTGAATCATGTTTCCAAAGACAAAAGTAATTAAATCAGGAAATTAAGCAGCCCATGGCATTGCTGCCTGGTGGATTAAGGAGTCTCTAAGACACTGCCTGGGACAGCTGGCCCCCAGGTCGCCTCTTACCTGGATGCATCTGTTCCGTGCCACTCCGCAGTTTGCTGTAGCCATGGCTCAAGGGCACCCTCTGGTAATGAGGCGGGGAGGAAGGAGGGGAGGCGAGAGGTGACATCGTGGGAGACTGTGTTTCCTGCTTCAAAGAACCAGAGCAGAATTCAGAGGAGACCACTCGAGAATCCTGGCAATCTGAACTGCATTTAGGAAGCATAATGCAACTCCAGGGCTGGGGACCCAGCTGATTTAACAAATGGGGAAAAATGTTTCCTCAAAAATGCAGCATGGTTAAAAGGCAGTGTCTGAGGATTCAAAGTATCCCAGAGAATAAAGGTAACCAGTGCTGAGTTGCCTAAATTACTAAAACCAGCCTGAAATGCTTTCACTATTCCAATAATATTTCCTTCAGAAAGTAAACACTGATCACATGAAATTACCTTCATACCCCCAAAGTGTGATCTCTCTGGGGGTAGATTCAATTTTCATTTATTAATAAAGATTTCTATTTCCTGACATAAACTTATCAACCCCTTCAGAAAATGAGTAATCATCTTTATTTTAAATATATAATTCTAAGTACTCCTAGAGCTTACTATGGCAAATTAAAATATCTACTTTTTATTTTGTTTTGTTTTACACTGCAAAACAATACCTTATGAGTAAACAACTCGCTAGCCTGCTCCCTGAGTACTAGGATGATACTTTCACAAGCTCCAATTTGTCTCCCAGTTCAAATACGAAGCTGATATAGGACCCTAGACAAGATAAGCAAGCTGATCGGCTCCTGGGTTTCCCTCTCCCTTTTTAACATTACCAATAGAGTGGTAACTCTGGAGTAATAAAATAATAAAGAAACAGTGTGTTTTACAACACAGAGACTACATTGGCTTCTTTAGTCTGAAGACAAATATGCAACCCAAGACACTGATCAAATACTCTTCTTCAAGAAAAAGGAAAATGTATTGCTTTGAGGTGGGTGCCACACCACAGAATGAGTAGGCCAAGGAAAAACCCAGCCCGGAGTGAAAGGATAAATCCTTATTCACAGAGCGGGGAACTGGAACTGGACATTTTTCAAGGGCATCAACCACTGTAGGGCAGTGGCTCTTCAGTCCTCCACAAATGCTGATGGAGAAATATGCCAAAGAACGCTGACTAGAAATCCCTGTACTCTCCACTGCTTTTTTTGTTTGTTTGTTTTCATTACTGGGGCTTGAACATAGGACCTTGATCCTGAGCTGTAATCCAAAACCTCTTTTTATTCCTTTTATTCAGGATCTTACTAAGGCTCTAAATTGCCCACAGAGTGCGGAGGTTATAGGCACGCACCATCACGCTCAACTGTCCCCCACCCTGTTAATATATTCCTGAAGAACTAGTTTAAAATGTGTCCAAAGAGGGGCTGGGGATATAGCTCAGTGGAATAAGCGCCTGCTTAGCAAGCACAGGGTCCTGAGTTCCATCCCCAGTACTGCAAAAAAATAAATAAATAAAATGTGTCCAAAGAATTAAAACAACAGCACAATTGTAGGATTGTTAACAATAACAGTACAACAAATGCAATTGTTTAACAGGATGGGCTAACCATCTTAACTATAAAACTTCTGCAGCAATATCTCATATTGAACATCAGGGTAAGCTGTATAAGTTATTTTTCTAATATAATCCATGACTATTCATTGCATTTTAAAATATTTTGATTCAAATCTTCCTAAAATATGGCAAATTCCTTTATCCTATAGAAAACACTATGTCAAACATAATTTGACCTCTATGTATGATTCAGAAGTATGAGCTGTACACTGACGTCCTCGGAGTCTACCAATATGAAGACTTTAGCTCTTCTTGCTAGGCCCCTTCTTTGGGGATATCATACTTTTGTCTCTACCAATCACCATCTGACTATTGCAATCAGTGGCCTAATTTTAAAGGCCCAATCTCCCTCTTCTGATTCTAAACCTGTTAAATGAGTAACAGCAGCATTTCCCAAGATAGCACTTTTAACATGTTTCCCAAGAAAGGACGGCCTGGTGAAAGGAGCTTAGTGAGCCCTTATCTCCAGGTCTCTTTACTGCAAGATTTCTCGGGGCCTGTACTGTACCACTGTGTACAATGAATTTCCAACACTGAGCATTTAATCTTTTCCCCAAGAATGAGACATGCAGCTGCATTCTTCTCACACATTTAAGCAGAGAAACCTTTGTAACTCCTAGGAGTTACACCTCAAAGAACCTATTTAGAAAACCACTGACCTAGAGAAATCAAATACATGCATTAAATCAGTAGCCTTATTTTAGATACAATTCTGTTAAGTAGGCTCTAAAGAGCCCATCAGTGGCTTGCAGTAAATCCTAAGCATTGGGCTCTTTTTCTTGCTACAAGGAAACTTTACTGGCTCCCTTCCAAGTCTGTAATTGTGTTCCAAATGGTGAGATTTGCTGAGCTCAATGACAGATAAGAGGCCCTGTTACACGAGGTTTCACAGTCAGAATCAAATGAACATGCCTAATCGGATTGTTTACCTGTTTTTCCTCGTCGTCCATTCTTTTGAAGGAATTTTTTTCTGTTGTTAAATACGGAATCTGAACCTTACTTCCATGCAGTTCAGCTGGATTCCCAAATCGCACCTCACCATCATTCTTTGACATCATAAAGCGAGGTAGAGGCAATTCTTTGAGACCAGAATCAGAGAAGCTCAAGTGAGACTTTAGTTAAAAACTGTAAAAAGGGGGAACTCAATGGCCAAAAGACAAGTCATTTTTAAGAAAAAGTCCAGAGCACTGAATATAGATTAAGTTTTTATTTAGGCACAACAAGGACTCCTATAACACTGTCATGATGGAAAAATGCTATGGTTTAACTAAGGGGCTCTGGCTTAACGTTTTTCAATGCTGCTGAACCACTGCAAAACAAGGTCAAGTTTAGGACTGACCTCCCACTTCATCCTTTGGCCCAGTGCTAATAAAAAGGATGTGACATTGTATAAATACAATAATAAATGACAACTTTACCAGGTAAAACTTACAGAATGCTTAATACATTAGTAAGGGATCATGCAGTTAATCCTCACAACAACTCTGTAAGATAAAAGTATCATCATCAACTCCCTTTTCAGATGTGGAAACTGACATGAAGGAGTTAAATAATGTCCCCAAGATCACATAAGTCATCTGTGGGTGAGCCATGGTTTGAAACTAAGCAAGCTGATTCTTAACTGGGCCCCTACATTAATATCCCTCATTCTTAGCGCAAACTTACTGGGCAGAACAGTTTCCCACTCAATGTAATTCTTCAAGGAATTTTTGCACTCAACCTCCAATTGTCTTTTGATAACATAATAAAGAAAATGGTACCAAGTCAGAACAATCAATCTAGCATTCAGCCAGATTTTAATGTCGCAATCATTATCCGCTCACAAAACGACAAACAGCTGAAATGCAACAATGTGGTATATTTACTCATCTTTCAAATTTCTGACAAAACTCGGCCGGAAACAGAAACGATGCTTTGGCACACTTCTAGTTCTCAGTACAGCAAATCATACACAGTCACACTGCAGGAAGGCCCACGAAAACGGAGATAATATTATGGATTACACATAATGATTTGCATCTGCACTCATTGTTCAAGATAATACTCATCAGTGTGCCTTTGCACTCGATCAGCTCTCGAGTCCAAAACACAGCTGCGCTTCCAATGATCGATGTTGTGCTAAAGCCAGAAAACATCTTAGCAACGGCAAATACCCCAGCTCCCCAAGCAGAGGAAGCCCCTCCTTCTCCAATAGCCATACCATGTTTATTTTTAGTTGCTATGTCCACATTTGATTCAAAGAAGCAGGCAATATGACAAATCCCTATGTGATCAATCAGCCAAGGGCCCAAGAGACATAAATAGGAGAACCAATCTGGAAAATTAAATCAAGACTCTCCTGTAACAGAGGATGGCTGCCATTTTTAATGTTTTAATTTTTCCCAACATTGGGCACTTCTCCAGCACTCAAAGCAGGAATGGATTTCAAAAGAAAAAGGTAAGAGAGAAGAAACTCCAGAGTCTTAGTGAATCAAATATAAGCCATCCTATGGTTCTGTTCTCAAAAAGGTATTTGTTTCAGCTCAGTCTGGAAAAAGGATCTAAAACGATGAAACAAGATCACATAAAACACTTTTTACCCTGGTCTGCCCATGAGAGAGTGACTCTACTTCCAAGTATGTCTTGAAGGGAAAAGCAAGAGATAGGCAGTATTTATTTATAAGTTCCCTGATCAGTATTTTGCTGGTATTCAGAAGATCACTTGTGGGAACAAGGGAATACAACCTGTTGTTATGGTTTGTGTCTGGATGTCCCCCCAAAGCCTCATGTGGTCATGGGGGTTGAGATTTTGAGAGACAGCTAAATGTAGAGTGTGTGACTGATTCATAGTGCAATGTTGGGATTAAGGGTGCTGGGATTAAGGGTGGGTGATTGCTGGATCAGTCCACTTACCGGACTGGCACCACCCGAATCCCAGCAGTCTGGATAGAAGGGGCAGAGAGAAGCTTGTTTTCCCCTTTTGCTCTTGTTGCTTTTGCTGTCTTCCACTGCCATGAACTGTTGCCCCTCTGCCATGCTGTCCTGCCTTGGACCCAGCCAACTATGGACTGAAACTTCTACAAACTGTGAGCTAAGTAAACCTTTCCCCCTTTAACTTTGGGCATCGGATATTCTGTCTCAGCAACAAGAGAAAAGTAACTAAAACACCTGTAGCATAAGAAGTATCAATAGCTATCTCAGGGCCGCACATAGGACTCCCAGATACTCCATTAGGACAGTGCCCCTTCAAACATTCTCTCACTCTGGCTGATATTTCTCCAGAACTGTTTGTCTAGGAAACAAACATTCTTCCCTAGATGGCCACCAAACAGTGAAAGACAAAATTTTTATAGTTGAAATTTCTCCTACACTTTTCTTTAGTTACATGGCTTTGTTGTTGCTGCTGCCGCTGCTGTTATTCTTTACTCTTTCTTGTTTTATTTTGAGACAAGATCTCATTAAGTAACCAGGCTGACCTCCAAAAAGCCATAGAAACTACTGAGGCAGTATTCACGGCTGTAAAATCCTTCTAACTCTCTCATAGGATCTACAAAACTAAGCACAGGAAGTAGGGCAGCAGGATTAGTCCTAAAAGTATTGATTCTTACATTACAGAAGACTTTCTCAGCCTCAGCACTGTTCACATTTTGGACTAGATCATTTCTCGTTACTAGAAGAGGCAGTCCTCTCCCATAGAGTATAGGACATTTAGCAGCATTTCTAACCTCTAACCACTAGATGCCCATGGCACCCTCTCCACAGTTGTGACAACCAAAAATGTTGTCCTTGCCAGTTGTCTCCTAAAGGTACAAAATCACTTGGGTTGAGAATGAGCATTTTACAGATAAGTGAGAAGCCAAAGAGAGTTAAATGATTTGCCTAGAGATCTTCTTGGTGACAGACTTCTAACCAAATGGTAGTATATACTTTTTGTAATTTCACAGAACAATAAAAATCTCCTCTATCCTCTCCCACACAAATGAAGAGTCTTAGTGAATCAAATATAAGCCCATCCTATGGTTCTGTTCTCAAAAAGGTATTTGTTTCAGCTCAATCTGCACAAAGGATCTAAAAAGATGGAACAAGATCACATAAAATACTTAAAGCTGCCAGCATTTTATCTGCCAAGAATTTTACCCCCAACTATAATCCATTATCAATTTCATTAAAAGATGCCTAATGATAGGAGCAAAAAAAATCTTAAGGTTTTTTAAATTTCATATATCAGTTTTATAAATAACTCATTCTTTTGTCCCAATTCTCTATCCTCTCACTGCAAATTGTGCCACACACAGACAGTTTTGGGAACACAGCTCTAGAGACTACCTGGACCACATCATTACCCTCTTAGGGCTCAAAGCCTCCCAAAGGGCTTCCTGAAAAGAGGTAGGCACTTATTCCACTGAGCTATATCCCCAGCCCAGGCTTTCTGAAAAGAAATCAAGAGATCTGTCACCTTGGATAAGAGTAAAACATCATGTTTATTTCCTACCCTAATTGAACTTAAACATTCCTTTCAGTTATGATTACAAACATGGCAGTGATGGTGAATCTTTTAGAGCTTGCAATGATAATGAATAGCCCACTGTGCCACCCATGCCATGGGTTCACCACCACTGCCTTATGGAATCATTAGCAGTATCTATGACTTAATAACTCACTTAATCAGGTATTTTCATATCACACTGCAGTTATAGATATCTTGATGCACTGTTTATGTTGATTACTACTCTGAAAGTATGGCAGCTTTGATCACTGTTAGATCTTTTATTTAATATATTAATAAAGAAGCATGTATATTGCTATAGCACAATTTCTTTTACATATCTTGGTGGTTATTTTAAGAAAACTGGTTTCCTTTATAATCCTGTGGCTTTGTATGTATTTAAAACATTGTTCTGGGCTGGGGTGTAGCTCAGTGGTACAATGTGTGCTAAGCATGCCTAAGGCCCTGAATTGATCCCTAGAACACCCCCCAAAAAGAAAAAATACTCTGAGAAGGTGCCCAGAGACTTCATCAAAAGGGCTCATGGCACACAGAAGATTAGGAGCCCTACTCTAGATCCTGCCTAACCTTCCCTCGGTCCTCATACATGCTCAAGTCCAGTCCCCAGAAAGAAAGGCAGCCGCACTCCCCCAGGCAAGCGTTTGTCACATACATCCCTCATCAGGAATTCTGTCTGGTCCTTAATTTTCGCCCCATTTCCTTCTACCTTCCACATAAGCTATTTCACCCATCTGTTTAACCCCAGTTCCTGTTAGGGTGAGGCTACGGTGCTGCTTATTGCCCACGTGTAAGGAAGCATTCCCTCTCAGGGCCATGCAAGTGCAGAGTTGGCACTTGTACAACCTTGAGAGTAAGTACCCTTGTAACTCACGCACCCTGGGTGCCACTGTAACCAAATACTTACTCTTAGTTTAAGCAAAATTCCCCAAAACGCATGACATGGCTTTCATGAGAAATCTTTCTCAACCCTGGCTCCATTAAAGAATCAGCTGAAGATCTCTTGAAAATCCAGACTAATTAAATAAGAATTTCTGGAGGTGGGCCCAGGCACTTGTATTTTTATTTTGTATTTAAAGCTCTCCACGTGGTTCTCAAAGACAGACAAGGTTGGAAACCAGGGTCTAAGAAAGATGGCTGGCAGACCAGAGGGCTTCTGCAAAAAGCCCTCTGGGGGTTCAGAGAATCTAAATGCCAATTGGTGTAGCTTAACTAGTGACAGGTGACTGAGACACCCTCATGATGCATCAACATCCAGCTTTTCAGTCATTCATTCAACTAATATGCACTGAATGCCTACAACACCCTACAAGGTAAGGGCTATTTAGATCCTCTTTCCTGCCCCCTTAGGTAAGCTTAGAGGCTAGTGAGGAAGACAGACAAAAAATTAGTTAAGCCTGTAATAGAACAGTTATAAACTCTATTACGAAATAGATACTAAGAGGGCACTGTCCTGCAGAAGAATCATCCAAACAGGCCCACCCAAGGATGACTTAGCTCCCGGAGAATATGCATTTTTGTTTTGACTACTTACTCTCAACTAGGCATTTTATATTTCTAAAAGGCCAGATACTAATTTGTAGCAAACCGTTAGCAAATGAGTAACTCCTGTTGACAGCAACACAAATGAATTTTATCTTAGAAAAGAGCACAATAGCCAGGTTGCACTTCTACTGCCCTGTAGGGCATTAATCAGTTATATGCAATTTAGTAATCCTATTATTACTGGCCACTTAGGTTCTCACATTCTGGTTCATTTGCTCACTGCTGATCAAATCAAAGGAGGCCATTTATTTTGGTAAAAAGGACAAAAGATTTATTCAAAGCTACCTCTGAGAAGATGGAGGGGCCCATTTCCCTCAAATCACCACCTCACTGTGTACAGGTGTTCTGGGGTCTTTTCTAGAAAGGAATGGGGGGTGGGGAAAATACAATGGAACAACAGACAGGTCCAGGCTTGTTCTATTCCTTCCTGGACCTGGACCTCCCCCTCTCTTGCATAAAAGAATAAAACTGGGTTTGACCTCCTGGTGCCAGCACCTGAACACCCATCCACTCATCCGGCTGAGGAGAGATGGCAGTAGCCTTGTACGCCCTAGGCTTGAAGAAGTTTGGAGAAGCCACTTGTCTCTGAAAGAAAAAAATCTAACTTTTAAAGTTCTAATTTGCTATGACAGTTACTCTATTCCATATCATTTATTTCCATGACTATAAAAACTTCTGACTCTATACTTTCTAGAACCAGCTTGCCATATGCTGGTCCCATCACTGATAAATTCATCTGACAGGACCTACTTTAGGTGGAATGGTAAGGACAGTCCCTTTCATGATTTGTATCCAAAATGTCCCCCAAAGCCACATGCGCTCAAAAAAGGGGCTTTGGGGAGGTGGCTGGATCATGGGTGTGTGGTCCCAGATGAGTCTGCAGATGGGTTTATAGCTGGGTATTGCGCTGGGAGGTGAAGCCTGCTGGGAAGAGGAGGGTCACTGTGGGCGTGGCCTGGAAGGATAAAGATACAGACATAGATACAGATACTGATACAGATCTAGATACATCCCTCCTCCTCCCTGGGCCCCTCTGTGCCCTGCTATGAGCTCTTTCTCCTCTGCCGTGCTGCCTTGCCTTGGCACCAGTGGACTCTGCCCTGACACTGTTACAAACTGTGAGCTAAAATAAACCTTTCCTCCTTTAACTCTGGACATCAGGTATTTTGTCCAGTAATGAGAAAGCAACTAAGACAATCTCTGAATCCTGAAGAATGAGAAGACAGCCATGTGAAGCAGAAAGGAAGAACAACCCCTGGAACATAAGACTGCAAAATGGTATGACTCTATGTCCTGAATCAGGAAGGAGATGGCTCAGAATCTAGAAGGCTGCAGGCTAAGGGACAAAGCGCAAGCAAGTGGGTAAAGGCTGAGATAAGGATAGAGAGTTGACAGACTAGATTTTTGTTTTGTTTCGTTGAGAAAGGGTCTCGCTATGTAGCACAGGCTGGCCTTTAACTCTCACAATCCTCCTGCCTCAGCCTCCCAAGTGCTAGGATTACAGGTATAAGCCACCATGCCCAGTGACAGAGACTAGATTATGTAAGATCTTACAGATAACTGCAGGGACTTTGAATTTTCTATTATGCACAACAAGCAAAGTAGTGTAGGATTTTAAGCGAGACGATGAAATGATATGACACCTAATTTGAAAACATTGTTCTTTCTTGCCAGGTGCGCTAGCATCCCAGCACACAGAACACAGTAGTATGGGACAGAAGGATCACTTCAAATTCAAGGCCAGGCTAGGCTACATAATGAGCTCAAGGCCATCCGAACCACATAGTGAGACCGTGTCTCAACCAAAAAGAAAACAGAATTATTCTTTCCAAAGTGGAAAGAGGAGTAGAGAAAGGAGGCAAAACTATTGTGCTACCTAGATAGGTAGGGTAGAAGGTGACCTGGCTGAGCAGGGACCATGAGATGGCGGCAGCAGGCAGTGAGAGTGGACCGGCACTGCCCGAACTGAGGTAGGAAATTAGGGCATGGCAAAAGCTGGCTGGAGACGTCGGCAACAACTCTGTAACTACAACATCTCTCACACACACACAGAACAGTTCCCAAAGCCCTGCACACAGACCTCTGGCGAGAACTGAAGCAGATTTTTCAATAGGATGGCCTAGACCTGGCCTCAGGCCAAGGCATGGGATGCAAACACTGCCTCTTAGGATCTGGATGCAGAAGTTCATGTGGGTTTCTTCAAGATTTAGCTAGCATAAAATTGAAGACTTTGCTATGGTAGCTTTCCACAATATCCCACACTGTGGTTCCCTCTTACCCCCTTTTTCTATTTACTTAGCCCAAGTTCGCTCTGCAGAGCCAGTTCTCTCCCACTCTTCATGTTTACTTTCTCAAATAAACTGTGCTATTGCTTTTTGCCCATTTCATTCAATGTTTTGTTCAAGATGAGAAGAACCTGGAACCTAACCCCAGGAGAGGCAAGCAACTCTAAACTCAGTGATGTTTAGTTGGCAAGCCATTTTACAGAAGCAAGCTACCTGATAAAAGAATTCTTGGTGGATTGGCCTGGGGAGTGAGAGAGAAGCAACGATCCAGGATGATTTCTGGGTTTCCAGCATGAACATCTGAAGACAGCGGTGGAATTAACTGAAATGGGAACTACTAAGGGACAGAGGTTGCCATACATAACCACATAGGTGAGGGTGTCCATCCACAATGCCGGAGCACTACTCCCTGGGTGTGACGAGGCTCCCACAGCCTTTCAGATTAAGTTCTTACACAGAAACTCTTTGGCCTTCAAGGTTTATGTCATCAAACATTAAGCAAATGGACTGCAAGCAACAAACTGGAAAATTTTAAGTGGCAGCTCAAAGTTTGGCCCAATCTTGCCCTCATCTTACTCAAAATATGCTGACTGAAAATAAGTTGTTTGGTTTTTCTTTAAAAACTATCCATGATCTCTGAAGACTATAAAATATAATGTAAAAAGAATAACAATTATAATTTCCACCAATTCAGAAAGCTGTAAAGTCTCAACACAATTCACCAAATGGGAATAATAAAGGGCATATTTTAATATGTTTTGCTTTTCTGAGACAGGGTCTGCCTATGCAGTTCAGGCTGGCCTTGAACTCACTATGTAGCCCAGGGTGGTGGTGATCGTCCTGTCTCAGCTTCCCAAGTGCTGGGATTACAGATGTGTGCCACCATGTCCAGATTTTGAAAATAACTTTTATTTAATCTTCAAGTGAAGGAAAATAAGAATTAGCTCTGGGTGTACTTAAACCCCCACAGGTGAAAGGCAGCATGAGCATTTATAAACTACAAACAAGAAAGCCTTATAATTGATGAAAAGGTGTCCATCCTTTACAGAAGTGGTAACCTGGACAATCCTTCCCCCAGCCCCTGGGAAACTAAATTGTAGATCTGGGCACAAATCAAGTAAAAGACTTAAATCCAATTTATGATACGCACAAAAGCGTCAGAAGTTTATTCTTGGATTCAACAAAGCAGCTCAAACTTTCCCAGAAGATAATGTTGGAAAATACTACAATAAAGATTAATGACCATTTACAATGAAATAAAACCCGCCAATGCCTATGATAAATCCAAGTTCACCTTTCAACCATCAAAGCAACTGCTATGTGTTGTAGCAACAATCACCAAGCCACCCAAGGAAACAATGCTCCAACAAGAAACCCACCTCATTTATTGAGGTGAAAAGCCATCAACTACACTCCCTGTTAAGTGAAGCAGAACATTATGAAACAGTATATATGGCAGTGCCAATTTTTTATTTTTTAAAATGTGTTAATGTATACAGATATCAAGAAATGGTCTAGAATATTCATTTAACTGTTTTAATGTCTCTGGGAGAGACAAAGCACATTTTTCTTTCTGTTTTGCTTTGTGTGGCGGGAGAGGGGTACTGAAGATTGAACCCAGAGCCTTCATACTGAGCTACATCTCTAGTCTTCTGACATTTTATTTTGAGATAGGATCTCACTAAATCACTAAATTGTCTAGTCTGGGCTTAAACTTGTGATCCCTGTGCCTCAGCTTCCCTGAATGGTGGGATTATAGGCATGTGCCACTATGTCTGGCACATTTTTCTTTTTGTTTAAGAATATATTTTGACTTGTGCTATTATAAAATGTTCCTAAGTGGAGGAAATTAATTATTGCTATAAGTATGTAAGATGATGGACATTTTAGTTAGCTTGGTTGCAGTGCTCACTTCACAATGTATAGGTATATCCAAACACAATGTTCTATAACTTACATATAAATGATTTCATTTGTAAATTATACTCAATAAAAATAATGTTTTGAGAAACAAAGATGGGCTGGGCATGGTGGTACAAGCCTGTAATCCCAGCACTCGGGAGGCTGAGGCAGGAGGATCATTGCAATTTCAAGGCCAGCCTGGGCTACAAAGTGAGCTCAAGGCCAGCCTGAACTGCACAGTGAGACCCTGTCTCAAAAAGACAGAAAGAATAAAAATATACAAAGATTGCACAATAAATATCCCCCCAAAAAACAAAACAAATAGACAAGAAACCTACTTCAGTACCAGGAATGTAGCTTAGTGGTAGAGCACTTGCCTAGCGTGCACA
>PVLD010025964.1:0-22899 GCA_004027595.1 Dinomys branickii | reverse complement strand
TATAAACATGGGTGCACATATATCAGAGTGATATGATGCTTTCAGATCTTCTGGGAAAATACCCAGAAGGGGAATAGCTGGTTTGAATGGAACCTCTAGACCTAGTTTGCTGAGAAATCTCCAAACTGCTCTCCACAGTGGTTGCACCAGTCTGCATTCCCACCAGCAGTGTAATAGAGTCCCTATTTCTCCACAGCCTTGCCAGCATTTGTTATTGGGTGATTTTTTCATACTGGCCATTCTTACTGGGGTGAGATGGAATCTCAGTGTTGTTTTTATTTGCATTTCTTGAATGACTAAGGATGTGGAACATTTTCTCATATATTTATTTGCCATTTGTATTTCTTTATCTGAGAAGTGTGTATTCATCTCAGATGCCCATTTCTGGATTGGGTCTTTGAATTTGGATAGGTACATGTTTTTTAATTCATAAAGTATGGATTTTAATCAAGTATCTGTGAAACCTGTTTAGGGTATTCTTTTCCTGCATGAGGTGAGTGCTAGGCTCCTGAAATGCTTTCTTGGTGACTAAATCACTTCATTAGGCTAGGCGTGGTGGTGCACCCCTGTAATCCCAGTACTCCAGAGGCTGAGGCAAGAGATTCGTTGCAAGTTCGAGGCCAGCCTGAACTGCACAGTGAAACTCAGTCTCAAAATGAAACACCAGCCTATCCTTAACCCCACTGCCAATAAAAATCACTTCATTAGCAGTTCTGTCAAGGTTTCATCAAGCTAGGTTTGCCTTAGTGACCCTTGAGAATTTTCCAAGAGATACCTAACACCCTGGGCTTGCCCCGAAGCTGTCTATACCAGTAGCTTTGCATATTTCCTTAACTTACCACTGCTTTCAACAAACATAGTTGCTGTGAGTGTTCTGGAAAACATGAGTGTCTTAATTTATTGCCCCAGGATGATAACTTACTAGTGCCAGTTCACATGGATGAAAGTATTTAAGAGCAAGGTGGGTCAGGCGTGGTGGCGCACACCTGTAATCCCAGCACTCAGGAGGCTGAGGCAGGAGGATCTTTGCACATTTGAGGCCAGCCTGGACTACAAGGTGAGCTCCAGGCCAGCCTGAAATACATAGCGAGACCCTGTCTCCAAAAAACAACAACAAAAAAAAGAGCAGGGTGAGAACTTTGCAGAGGAGGTTGTATCTCAAGTTCACATACTCCTGCTAGATGGAGCCCACTGAAAACACTTGGGGAGGGGACATCAATTCAGTTGTACCCATGTAGCCTTAGGAGTAGAATTAAGTTTTGCCAGTAGAGCTGTGAGTTGACAAAACAAAAGGTAACGACCTTGTTTGTTTGCTTTAATTTTATTATTTTTGCTGGGCATGGTGGCGCATGCCTGCAATCCCAGCACTCAGGAGGCTGAGGCAGTAGGATTGGTGTGAGTTTGAGGCCAGCCTGGGCTACATAGTGAGTTCATAGTGAGACCCTGTCTCAACACAAACATTTTACTATTTTCATAGGTAATATATTCGTGTTGCTTAAAATTGAAAGGTACCAACATTAATACAGTGAAGCATCTTTATCTTACTCATTTTCCATAGCTATTTGGTTTCCTAGCCCAATGTTACAATTTTTTAAATGTATCTTCCCAGGTATTTTATGCATATAAGCATATTCTTTTCTCATGTAATATATCAAGCTTATTTCATATTTCAGTATACAGTATAATGAACTTTTTTATTATGGACATTTTGTCATCTTGTCTGGATATACCATAACTTGCTTAACCAGTTCCCTACTGGTCAGGCCTTGGTTTATTTCCAATCCTTTGCTTTTCGTACAATACTGCAGTAAGAAACCTGATATAATATATAGTTTTGAACACATTAACCTCACCTACGATAAATTCTTAAAAGTAAAATTGCTGGGCTGGGGATATAGCTCAGTGGCACAGCACCTGCCTGGCAAGTGCAAGATCCTGAGTTTGATTCCCAGTACCAAAAAAAAAAAAAAAAAGTAAAATTGCTGGCCAAATGGTCTGTGCATTTATAACTTTAATAATTACCACTAGATTCCCTCCCCCCCGGCTAATGATACATGAAAACTCTCTGTACTCTCAACTCTATGGTGTTACATGCTTTTACTTTTGCTAATCTAATAGATGACAAGTGGTGTTATAATACAGTTTTAATAGATATGTCTCTTAGACGGACTTAGGCTTCATTCCACATGTAAACAGCATATAATAATTTCTATTATGTTACCTGGGTTTTTTTCAGTGCTTTGTGTATAAGTAAGTCTTTTATTTGAAAATAAGCTACACATTTTTTTCATATTTTATAATTTATCTTTTCATTTTGCTTAAGGCAGGTTTTACAGTGAGGAAATACATGTTTATTTATATTGTGAGCTTACCCAAAGCATGGGCTTTACACAGCAAAGCTTTGCTTTAGGCAGTGTTTCAACATGTTTAAAAATATCAGTCTCTGGAAAGAATATGAGATATTGGTAGCATTTATTGATTGCCTTTGGGTAGCTACACATGCTTATCTCTTTGAGTTGTATTGTGGGAGGGTGTGGTTTTTTTTCTTCTTTTCAAAGCTTTAATAACTTTAGAACAAAAAGAAGAAAAGCAAACCAAAACCTGCAGCAGAAACAAGAAACAGTACCCCAGATTCTAGTAAACCAGTTTCCATCCAAGAAGAGCGGTCTGTACCTTCCTCAGAGAAAGGTGGCATTAATGGTTACCCTGTCAGTGGTGCCATCAGCGATGGTGAGTCTGTGGACTGCTCAGCGAAAGTTTGGAGATGCTTTCAGTGGAGGCCCAAATCAGAAGATCCTGAGTCGGCCGTGCCAGACACACTGGGTAGAACAGGCGAGATACACTGGATAGAACAGGCGAGTTTATTAGCAGGTTTTTCAAAAGTCGCATTCAGTTGAAAAATACAAGAACGACTTAGTTGAGAAGGCAGTCAGTAAATTAAATGTTATTTAATTAAAAGATAGTTTTTGCTATCTTTTGTGTAGAAGAGCAGCAGTTTATACTTCTCAAAGGCCTAGAAAAATACAATTCTTGTTCCCCTGTCTCATATTTCAACTCCAATCATGTGAAAAATTTTCTAACCTAATAGCAAAGAAGTAGCTTAGTATGTTTTCTAGTCAAGAGTGACTAGTGTTTTCTAGTCAAAAGATCCGGGGCAGCCTGGAAAAGACAGCGAGACTCCATCTCTAGTATTTATTAAGAAGTTGAAAATGTGTATTTTAGCACATTCATAACTTCTTAGATCCATGATTCCAACGATCAGCTGAGTGTATAACTTTGGCATTGGTGGAAAGGAAGTTAGTGGACTATTGTGAACTGATTAAAATAAGTATGGTGGATAATGTGTTTCCTCTTTTTCTACAAAACTGGCTTCCCCACGTAGTGCTTCAAGCTGCACAATAGAAAGATAACTATTTAATTTTGTAATGCCCACATAGTGAATTACTGTGTTAAATCTTGTCATTTGGTACCTAAGTAGGTTTTTCTTCTCTCTGTTTCATTTTGAACAGTTTCTAAAATTGCTACATTGAAATTCGTTAATCTTTTTTTAACAATTTCTGGTCTGTTGTTAATTCCATCCAGTTTATTTTTCATCACAGACATTCTTATTTAATTTCTAGATATGCAGGTGAGATTTTTAAAATACCTTTCATGTTTTTACCTACTGTGCTTCTGCTTTCCTCTATGTTGAGTATATGGTATCTGATTATAGTAACTGTTAAATGTCTTTTTCTTCTTCCTTCCATCATCTGTCATGTTTGCATCTGTTTCTACTGATTTTTCTCTCGTGTTTTCTGAGCAGTGTTTTCTGCCTATTCGTTTGTTTTTCATTTTGAGATAGAGCCTTGCTATATAGTTTAGGCTGGCCTTGAACTGACAGCGACACTCCTGCCTGAGCCTCCCAAGTGCTGGGATTACAGGGGTGAGCCACCGTGCCCAGCATTTGTTAGTTTTTTTTCAGAGGGAAAGTACTATACTCTGCCCATTGCCTGAAAACCAATATTTTGTATATCTTACCTGTGTGTATATATTAATTGTTTAAGATAAGAGGATAAATCCTACTCTTATTACTTCATCTTAACCAGGATAGACTTTTGTTTTTTATTTTGTTTTCTGTGATAGTAGGGGTTGAGTACAGGGCTATGCATTGAACTACATCTCCAGCCCTTTCTCTGTTTTTATTTTGAGAAAGGCTGTCACCGGGCTGGGGATATAGCTCAGTGGAATAAGCACCTGCCTAGCAAGCGCAGGGTCCTGAGTTCAATCCCCAGTACTGCCCAAAAAAAAAAAACATTCAACTGATTTTGGGCTGGGGATATAGCTTAGTGGAATAAGCGCCTGCCTAGCAAGCGCAGGGTCCTGAGTTTGATCCCCAGTACCGCAAAAAAAAAAAAAAAAAAAAAAAAAGAAAGGCTGTCACTAATTTATGCTTCCCAGGCTAGGCTCAGACTTGTGACCCTTCTCCTGTAGCTGCCCAGAGTGCTGTTGATTATAGGCATACACTGCACACCACACCTGCGCAGGATACTTTTTTTTTTTAATCTATGAAAAGTAAGTTTTTTTGCTGGGGAGGTGATCATTTAGGACACTCTTAGATCACATGTTACTTGTCTTAGGTGTTCAGATCCAACTTGCAATTATATATGTTCCTTCATTTCACAATCTTAGGGTTTTCCTTCCCAGGTTCCAATATTGAAAAATCTGTAAAAGACCTTCAGTACGCACAGTCTCTTGCACGGTATCGAGTTGCAGTTAAGGAAGAGATGGATGCTTCCATTAAGAAAACGAGGCAAACTTTTGCTTAATTGCAGAGTTTGTGAATTGCTTTTGATGTCATTAGTATTAAATGCCTGTTTATAAAGCTGGTCAGGTATTCACCAAATCCATTAATTTCCAACTCCTAACTACTGTACATAATGGGAAAGAATTTAAAACCCTACAATACATTTATCATTCTGCTTAATTCTTTCGGTCACAGTGTGGTATTGAGTGGTACAGAGAACTCACACCACTCTAGAAATGGGCTTGAGGTTAATATTGTTTGGGAGGGGACAAATAATTACAGTACATGCAGCCACTTATCTCAGGATTTTAAACCAAGAGTGTAACGAGTGACATGATGTTTGAACAAAAGTTGTAAAACAGAGGCCTGCTTTTGATTTATTAACTCCTTTTGTGCTCCTTAGCAAACTTCACCCTAGTGACCTCTTCTGTGCCCTACTACTCATCACTGATTTGCTTTAATTTCTGTGTTTTCAAACTGTGTTCTTCAGAATACTCCTTTCTCTAGATATATTCATATATCTTCTATTGTCACTTAGGTAATACTGATCCAATGGCAAATCATAGGATGAGTGTGAGGTGGGACAAAACTATGATCATGTAGACAACACATATAGTCTCGAGAGCAATACTGATTAAATGGGGATCAAATGGGAAAACAAGTCACACAGCAAGAGCACAGGGCCCAGCGAGGCCTTCCCTGGAAGGAGCGGGTTAGGGTTGGGTCCTCCGCCCCAAGACTTCTGCATTGATCTGTTGAGGGCTCAGCCCTGTCTGACTGCCTACAGTATTTCTGCCTAACTTAACTTTCTGTAATATTCCCCTCTGAAGAATACCCCTAACGGCCACGAGGGGGCAAGCATCAAAGACTGATCTGCCTGCTTCCTGCTGAACAGAGTTGTAGATGTGATCGGCAGAGATACTCTACAAGAGGGTCTATCTAAAGGCCCTCGATAGATGCCAGATGTTCTTGTCTTGGGTGGACATACAGCATTAAGTCTGGAGGAGACAAGGCCACAGAAACAGTGAAGTATGCATGAGCCAAATAATAAAATCAACAGTGAATATAGCCAACAAGGTTTTCCACCAGAAGGAGCCCTCCATAAAGAGGATAAGGAGAAGGTCCAGGGAATTTCAGAATCTGACATATCATTAACCTGCTGTGTAATATTTTAAATAGCTATTGAGACATTAGCAGAAGCAGCAGGAATGTACACACAACATGCAGCTTTTATAATTGCACAAGTACCCCCTTGTGCTGCTGATAGAATGTCTAACGCCATCCAATTTTGGAGGATAGTTGGCCGTATTAATTTTACTTCTTCATTCAAGAGGAACCAGTTGACACCCAGTGAGTATAGTCAGTTAAGGCCTCCATGTGTTGCATGAAATCCTCTAACCCTAGGGAAGGGATAAAGACAGAAGCCAAATGATTGTATCTGTGAAACACTTGTAGACCATCAATGCCACAGGCAGGGTAAATTTGCAGGTTTGTTAATACTTTTGACACTTCTGCCATGTAACCATGCAAATCCCAGCATGCATCTTCCTATCCATCCAGGGGGTAGCCAGGGCCACAGATTGGTTCTACAGGCCCAATGAGTGCCACGGTGCTTTCCATCTAATTCCAGGGTGATTAAGCCAATGTGTTGCAAACCAGTCTTCAGCCTGTGAAGGTATTGTGTGTGCACACTATTCAAGGGGTGTCCATCCCAAGTGTTTAGCAGAGTGATTCCCCAGTGAGGAGTGATTCTTCCCCAACCTAAGGGGGCTTTTCTACTGAGCTGTCCTGTAGTAGGAGGTAACCATAGACAATCTTCCCATATCTGAAAATAGCCATCTTGATACCTTTGGTTGTTGGCCCTCAGGATAGGACCCTTACTTTTATTTAATAAGGGTCCTATCAGAGGCTTTAAAGAGGCTTCAGTGGCATCGTTAGCAAAACTTCTATTATGTTCAGGATCGTTAAGAGTATAAGTTTATGGGCCACTCACCCACCGTGTAGTGGTGGGCTAAGCTGTGAGCCATTGCACTCTCTCATAACTCATCCTCATAGTCTTGTAGTTTATTCCAGTTATCTCCTTGGAGCAGGAGTACCCACCAAGGAAGTCCAGTTGTATTGGACAAGGGGAGCAGCCCACATGTCCCTGAAATGTTTATTATAATGACTGCATATTCTTGTGCCCACCTTAGAAAGGAATTGCATTCTCCTTAAGTGGGAAAGTGATCAGTAAAAGGGCTAAGAGTAACATCTTAGAGTACTTATCTGAAGGCTTTGTTTTTTCTTGAACAAGAATCTTAAGTCTTCCGTGGGTTTACAGGAGTGTTCCGATTGTGGTGGCTCACACTCAGGGACAGTCTCTGGGTCCCAACACTTGAGCTGTGTGTGGTGTATGCAGGAGTGCAGGCCTCCTACCTGGACAGCTGATGGAGCTGATGGAGTTGACAGGGTCAGCTGGTGTATGGTTCTTCCTAAGTTGTTCCTAGAGAGCGGGATGATGAAGGAAGAGACTTCACTGCTATTCAATCTCTGGGTGGAATATGGGGTTTCCCTTTTCTTTAAGTTGAGCTTCTGTTAGCTGTTGAGGAGTCTGCTGAAATTTAGCCATGAGGTGACATCCTTGTGTGAGGCATCTTTCTATCGAAGAGAAAATTGTTAGTGAGAAAAGGGCACTCATAAAGCATTTCAAATGGACTGAGGCTTAGAATTTAAGGTGTATTTCTTATTTTAATGAGAGCTAAAGGTAGTAAGTGAGGCCACTGTAGGTGGGTCTCCTGAGCCATTCTGTGAAGATGTCTCTCTTTAGAGTCTCATTCATTTTTTTCTACCTTTCCTGATGATTGTGGCCTCTTTCACTCTTTGGCATATGTGTGAAATCAAGCTTCCAGTAAGTCTGGAAACTTTTCTTAAGGGCTGGCATAGCAATTATAACTCACTGTCTTTTAGACCCTTCTATTGATGGAGCCTGATACTGTGTTTTAAGTCCCTCCAGTGTTAGCTATAATTATCTCCAAAATTTTGATGAGTTGTGAGAAACAGATAACAATTAACACATTATTTTGGACCAATGAAAAACTCACAAGTTGTTATATATAGACAACAGTATATTTCATATTTGTAAAAGCAGTCTAAGCATCATTTGGATTAATTGTTGACCTGGGTATATATATTATAGTATTTAGACAAGATAAAATATTTCTCCCACGATGGGAGCTGGGCTTTTAGGCATAACTAAAAGAAACGGGTGAAGAGAAATTTATAGCTTAAGTGAGTTACCTTTTATCTGGTGACTCTTTTTTATGGAGGTGTGATGGCTGGAAGGAAGGCCAGGATTGAAAAGGACAAAGAGACCTGTGCCAGTGTCCAGTAATAGGCCAGTTTTTTTCCTCTAATCATGATTACTCAGAGGTGTTCTGTGGAAATGACCAGTGGAGATGACAGTCAGGCCAGAGGGAGGAGGCAGGGTGCCCCGGGGCCCTTTAGGCTTGCCCAGCCGGCTGGGAAGATGGGTCTGAGCTCTGGGCCCTCTCCCTCGGAGTGCAGTCTTACTTCCAGAGGCTTCCTGTGGCTGTCTTTGCAGTCAGGGCACAGCCTCTTAAGGTGTCCTGGCTTTTGGCAGTGGTAGCGGGTGAGGTTGGCACTCATCAAACTCTTCTTGAAGCCCCCCAAATCAGACTTAGTTAGGGTCTGTATTTTTTAAGGCCACAACAAAGGCAGCTGCTTTTTGGTCTCTTTGCTTTCTGTCCTTGGCTTCCTCCCAGTCTCAATTATAAAACACTAAGGAAGCAATTTTAACTAAGTATCAAGTGACCTAGCTGGAGCAAAAGCTATCTTTTTTTTAACTTATTCTTAATATCTGGGGCTGACTGGGTAATAAATATGTCTTTAAGTATAATCTTGTCTTTTATTGAATCAGGACCTATGAACATACATTTTCACCAAGAGAAAGAGACATATGAACATGAATAATCTCATATGGATTATAATTATACTTTGAGCGTAAATAAGAATTATTTCTTAATGTAAAGAAAGTTTGAACATAAGGCAATTCTCACCATCTTCCCTCTTTTGTACAGTATGACACTAGTTGTAAAATAGCATCATAATTAATACTTCCCTCTGCATTCCATTTTGGCTCTAGGGATAGGTAGGCCATGCCTGTGTGCAGAAAAAATAACAGATGGCTCCTTTTCAACACATAAGTGTTGAACATCTTCCAGTGCTTAAGGATAGGTTCCAAAGGAGTAAGCTTTGAGTCCCGCATGTCTCTGTCCAGTTATCTTGGTGGAAGACCTCCAGATGATACAGGAGGATGAAACTCACAACCTACTAGATGTCCATGATGCCAAGTTCATAGTCCCTAAATTCGAGGAATGAATTCTAGAACAGTGAAGTTAAGAACAGGAAGAATTTCTTCTTCCTTGGGGAAACATCAAGTGGCGGAAGATGCTGGTGCAGTGGGAGAGCCCCGGAGGCCCCAGATCCAGGCATGGGAGGTCGCAGTGGCAGCTCCCATGAAGGCTTCAGCAGTGGTCTTTGAGACCACGGGAGCGGGCGCAGCCAGGCCAAGGCCCAGGGTGTGCGGTGGTAAGGCTGAGGACAAGGAATGGTTTCCTGTCACCAAGCTGCGCCGGCTGGTCAAGGACATGAAGATCAAGTCCCTGGAGGAAATTTATCTCTTCTCCTTACCCATTAAGGAGTCTGAGATTATTGACATTTTCCTGGGCACATCCCTCAAGGATGAAGTTCTAAAGATCACGCCTGTGCAGAAGCAAAACTATGCTGGCCAGCGGACCAGGTTCAAGGCATTTGTCGCCACTGGGGACTATAATGGTCATGCTGGTCTGGGTGTAAAGTGCTCCAGGGAAGTAGCCACTGCCATTCGTGGGGCCACCATCCTGGCCAAGCTCTCCACTGTCCCAGTGCGGAGAGGCTACTGGGGGAACAAGATTAGCAAGCCCCACACTGTCCCTGCAAGGTGACGGGCGCTGTGGTCCATGTGGGTGAGTCTGATCCCCGCCCCCAGAGGCACTGCCATCGTCTCAGCCCCTGTGCCCAAGAAGCTGCTGCCGATGGCTGGTACTGATGATGGCTACACCTCGGCCAGGGGCTGTGCTGCTACTCTGGGCCACTTTGCTAAGGCCACCTCTGATGCCACATCCAAGACCTGCAGCTACCTGACCCCTGACCTTCAGAAGGAGACTGTGTTCACCAAGTCTCCCTATCAGGAGTTCACCGACCGTCTTATGAAAACCCACACCAGAGTCTGTGTCCAGAGGACTCATGCTCCAGCAGTAGCTACAACATAAGGGTTCTTACACAAGAAAAATAAAATAAATAAAATCTACCCAAAAAAAAGAATAAGAAGAATTTATTGACAGAAAAAAAGCAAGGGCCTGGAAAGTGGGTTGCCAGAAGATACCGTTTTTTTAAAAAAATTTTTTACTACTGGATTTCTCAGTGCCATGTCCGTGTGTGTGTGTGTGTGTGTGTGTGTGTGTGTGTGTATGTGTCCTCTGAAAGCTAACATGCATTGTAATTACAAGAGGAAGGTATATTCCATACTAGTTTGGGGGGAGAAATTCATGCTGATGTTTTCTAGGACACCAAAGGTGTTTTAACTATTAAATATTAAGGCGATATACATGTAAAACAGTTCCTTTCTGGGGAATATTTGCATTTTATAAGGGCCCTGTTTTTGAAAATAAAAAACATTAGGACCCAATTAAAATGACAGGAAGACCAGCAGCTGAGTTGATTTCAGTATTTTAAGACTGTCCATTCTGCTTATTTGTGAGAAGTGCCACTTCTGAAGCATGAGGAAGTGTTTATGACTCAGGAGACCTGCTCATCCTCCCAACTGTCCCTCCGTGTTTTGCTGCTGGACTTGCTAGGATCATGCCCAGCCACATTTCTCTTCGCCAGCTTATTCTAAGCACCGTGTGCAAACAAGAAAGCCAGAAAGAGGAGGGGTTTGGGCCCCTCGGTCATACCAGCCTCTGGAATTGGAGCAGTGAAGCCGTGAAGATGAACTCCTGCCTCCAGCCTCCAGAAAGTTAATCATCATGATAGGTCCCCCGGCCGAGACCTGCCCAGTCATCATGGTGACAGTCCAGTGCTGTTATAATGGTGCCTAGCTCCTTCTTCCCAGAGACCCCTGTAGTTTCTTCTTCCCAGCTGCCTTTGCCAAAGCCCACGCAGGCCAACGGATCCAATCCCCCTTCAGCACGTTATGCTGAGCAGCTTACATCAGCTACCCTGTGCCCCCTCCCCTCGGAGTGCACATAAGCTCCAACCCTGTCCTTCGTCTTCAGAGAGCCAGCACAGCTGTCTGGGTGCTGACTTCCTCCATGCCCGCATTAAACTTTTATCTCTTGCTGTTTATCTCTCCTCTGTGTCATGTTAGATTGAGTACTTAATTCTCAATCACATCACAACCAAAAAGTACATTTGAAGATAGATAATATATCTAGTTGTGCACATGTCCTGAATCCTGCATTTCACCTTTCCAATTTTATAGCTATGTACTTAATGCTATATGTAAGCATCCTTGGCTTCTTGCTGTGCCCCGGAAGGAACATCAGTGAGAATGAGGGGAAAAACATAGACAAGAGACAAAAATCTGGGGTCACGTGGAGGTCCTCTCTCCTGAGCAGAGAAGGGAACTGCCTAAAAAAAGTAGAGGGTTTATTTAAACCCTTGAGAAGTTGGTTAATTTCGGCCTAGCTACCCAGCAATCAGTTAAAAAGTTACAACTACTTGTTTGTGTGCTTCAAGGCGCTCAGCTTCAGAGGCTCCCAACAGCCGGCGCCTTGTGTGCTGCGGGGGAGGGCAGGGGGCACATTGAGCCAGGGTTCTGCTTTTGCTTTGTAGTTCAAGCTGGCCTTGAATTCATTATGTAGCCACAGTGTCCTGAAACTCACAATGATTCTTTTGCCTCAGCCTCTTGAGTGCTGGGTCCTGACATCTTTTATTTTCAAAAACAGGGCCCTTATAAAATGCAAGTATTCCCCAGAAAGGAATTGTTTTACATGTATATCACCTTAATATTTAATAGTTGAAACACCTTTTGTGTCCTAGAAAACATCAGCATGAATTTCTCCCCCCAAACTAGTATGGAATATACCTTCCTCTTGTAATTACAGTGCATGTTAGTATTCAAAGGACACACACACACACACACACACACACACACACACACACACACGGCACTGAGAAATCCAGGTGTGTGTCACCATACTCAGCTTCTATATTTCTTAACACACGTTTTTTGCCCTGCCAGGTGACTCACTGTAACTTTCATATTTCCTCTCGGTGATAGGTTTCCTGCCCGAGACTTGCTCAGTCCTCATGGCGACAGTCCAACACTGAATTATAATGGTGCCCAGCTCCTTCTTCCCAGCAACCCCTGTAGTTTCTTCTTCCCAGGTGCCTTTGCTAAAGCCCACGCACGCCAAAGATGATCCAATCCCCCTTCAGCACGTTATGCTGAGCAGCCCACATGAGCTACTCTGTGCCCCCTCCCCTTGGAGGGCATATAAGCTCCAACCCTGTCCTTTGTCTTCAGAGAGCCAGCACAGCTGTTCTGGGGCTGAGTCCCTCCGTGCCTACATTAAACTTTTATCTCTTGCTGTTTATCTCTTGCTCCTCCTCTGCGTTGCATTAGATCGAGTACCTAATCCTCAATCACTCGGTACTAGTTGATGCCACTTTTCCAGTTTAATGTGCTGTTGTATACCTCTATTTATCTAAATCCATCCAGTTCTTTCAAAGTCTAAATGAAGCTCAGGCATCTGGAAATTTTAGGTACTTATTTATCGTCTTTCTGAACATGTGGGAGGGAATGCCTGGCTCTTTGGCCTGGATTCTTGTCCTATCAGATATTGTTGGCATATTTGGAAAATAAAGAGCTAAGTACAGTTTGTCACAGCTATACCTCGATAGGCCTCTGAGCCCCACAGCTGTTCAGTTACATACGTCTTAGTCACAGGATGCAGGTCCACTCTGAATAAGCCTGAACAAGGAAACACAGTTCCGAGACAGATGTGTGAGTTCTTTCTGACTTGGAACCCAGCCAGGAGGAATCTCCTTCAATAAATGACAAATGAAATAGTTTCCTGCCTGGGAACTGTGTATTTGGGGTTGATTAGCAGGTGTAACAAGAGGGTCAGTTGAACTTGAGGAGAGAGTGCCTGTGCTTTCCTGCTAGTGTAAAGCCCTTCTCTCTGGCTGATGGGGTTTTTAACTACCTTACTTCAACATCCCTTGTAGTAGCTGCTTCAAGGCATAATTCTCAGGTGAACTAACTATGTGGCACTGCACCAGGGCTTGGAGCTAATATCACTTTGTTGGTGTTGAGTCAGCTTCTGTCCAGGGTGAACAGGTCCCCAGAACGAGGTACTCTCAGATGAATAGAAAAGTAAGAGGAGAAAGGAATACAAGAGACAAAATTCTGGATTAGGGGGTTTACAGCCTCATGGCCTGCAGCCTCGAATAGCATTTTCAGTAACCTTTTATTCAGAAAGAACAAAGGAGGCAACTGGGCTAATGGGTAGACATCAACCGTTTGAGCAAGGACAATACAACTCAATTACCATAGGCATGAGACTTGACTAGCTAGCCCTCACATCACCATTCCTTCTGGCACATCACAGCAAGGCATTCAGTGTTGACCCCGGGGTTACAATCCTTTTGCTAGACTTCCTCCAGAACCCAACAGTCATGGCTTGGTCAGGCCTGAGGCAATACACTGAAAGAGTAACTAAAGAATGTCCTTCTCCACATCACTTAGCCATTTTTTTTTTTTTTTTTTTGGTGGCAGTTACAATATCAAAGAAAAGCAGACCCTTCTAACCAAATTGGCAGCAGAAAGGTTACATTACTCGTGACAGGGCACTAGGGAAATTATATAGGTGACTCCTTTTACTTTGATGCCAAATCTAAGCTGACCTGCACCTGACGGAAGGTAAATTTAGAAGCTTTCTAATTTATAAAACTAAAAACCTGTTACTGATGATTTATTAATAATTTTCTCCACATATAAGTTTACCCTTTTTGTTAATTAATAGTATTTGTGTGTTTTATATTCTTGGAGCTATTAGTTGACCTAAGTTTAAGATGGTAAAGGAGATGGGATGTGGAGTAGAATATGCAGCTCAGGTATATAAACCTCCTGGAGGGCTGTCATATAATGTATTAGTTTTTAAAAATGCCAACAGAATGCCTACTCAGCTTCCATATTAAATAAAACATTTCAATTTTATGAAAGTCAAAGTTTTTTTTAAAAGGAGAGTTTCCACTTGACTTGGGAGAAATGTGTAAAAAAGGCGGTGTACTGTGCTCAAACAAGGTCAAGTTCTGTGCTAGGAGCACAGAAGCTTACAAAGCACACGAAACGTCCATTAATTTTCTGCTACTAAAAGCTATTGGATTGTTTCCATGATTTAGTTATTACAAATTGCGCTGCTATAAACACAGGTGCACATATATCACTGTGGTATGGTGTTTTTAGTTCTTCTGGAAAAATACCCAAAAGGGAAATAGCTGGATTGAATGGGACCTCTAATCCTAATTTACTGAGGAGTCCCCACAGTGATTTCCAGTGGTTGCACCAGTCTACACTCCCACCAACACTGGACAAGGGTTCCTTTTTCCCCACAGCCTCACCAGCATTTGGTATTGGTTGATTTCTTGATGACAGCCATTCTCTGTGGGGTGACATGGAATCTCACTGTTGTTTTAATCTACATTTCTCAAATGACTAATGATGTTGAACACTTTTTAATGTATTTATTTGCCATTTGTATTTCTTTATCTGAGAAGTTTATATTCATCTCAGATGCCCATTTTTTGATTAGATCTTTGAATTTGGGAGACCTGATTTTTTAAAATTCTTTATATGTTCTAGATTGAACTCCTTTGTCCAAGGGATGGTTGGCTAAAATTTTTTCCAATTTGTAGGTTTTCTTTCTACTCTGTTGGAGATTTCTTTTGATGGTCAAAAACTTTTCAATAAGATGAGATCCCAGTTGTTGATTCTTTGAAGAATTTCCCAAATGCCCATCAACTGAGGAGTGGATAAAAAAGATGTGGTATTTTTATATAGTGGAATATTACTCAGTTATAAAGATAAACTTGAGGCTTTTATAGGTGAGTGGATGCAACTAGAGACCATATTCATAAGTGAGAAAAGTCAGACTCACATGTGTAAACATCATATTGTCTCCCTACTGTAAGAACCTGAATGAGTAAAATCTGAAAAGTACAGTAGATATTGTGAAGGGGAAACAAACTGCTCAAAAAGAAAGAACAACTGGAATGAGGGAAAAGAGAAAAGAAAAGAAGGAAGGGAAAAAACATGAATGTATATATATGCAAGAGAGCTAAGATAATTTTACCAATTTCTATTGGTTTATTGAAAGAAACAGTTAATGTTTAATTGTTTCATCAATCTTACATGCCCGCATCTGGTTATAAGAGTAACCAATTTGAAGATAATATGTAATACAACAACCATTATTAATTTCCTGTCACTGTGTTTGAAATTCTGTATCATTTTGTTGTTTTGTTTATGCCTTTGTGTTTGTTAATTTGTTTTTGTTCTTTTCAAAATAAAAAATCCATAAAATCTTCAAAAAAATAAATAAAAGCTATTGGAAATTTGGGGAGGTAGTTGCTTTATATGGGAACAAAACTCTTAAAGGAAAAAAGTGTTTGTATTGGCTTTGCTTGAATTTCTGCTTTGATTGACTAATGGAACTAGAATAAATGTTTTAGATTTTGAGCAAATAAAATCAAGTACAAATATTTTCTGAGAGCATTATTGGGTGTTTCAGAATGTTATCCCTTAAAATAATTGGCTGTGGAATTGCCAGGTTGGATTTCCACTACGTTATTTTTCTAATGCAATAACCATAAAAAATGGTAATTTTAAAATTTTACCACCAAGGAATTACTGAAGGCAGGAGCTAGAATCAAAGTCAATAGCTGCATGTTAGATAAATTAATTAAAAATCTATCTTCAAATGATAGGCACGCAATATATCTTTGAGATGTGGCTGTTAATGTTGCCGTAATAGCTAATCTAAGCAACTAAATTATGCAGAAGCTTGAGAAAAAGTTTGGCAGATCTAAGGATAATTTAAAAATCCTTGTAAACAGGAAGAGAAGTAAAACCCATTCAGTGCCAGCCTTGCGCCCTAGTAATGGTGACTGGTCATCCCAAAGCCACTTTCAGGACTGAAGAAAGATACAGAAATTCTCTACACTACAGATCCCAGGCTTCATAAGATCCAAATAAGATTGCAGCAATACTGAGTGAATTTTATTAGCAGTGCCACAGTCTTTGGACAATTACTGAGCCATATTGCCACTCAGGAAAACCTTCAGAGAAGCTTAGTCAACTTCGATCTTGGGGTGTGAAAGGTCAGAAAGCAGGACAGACTGACTGAACCTTTAATCGCTCTCTAAGGGGATCCATTGTTTGCAGTTACCAAATTTAAAAACCACATGTACTTTTTAATCTCCAGGCCCCAATTCCACATGGAACCACCGTTCAGCTCAGGAAGAGATGGGAAACCTTAGCTAAATTTCTTTGTTGGAAAGTTAATTGCAGGGCCAGGGAGATGACTCGGCAGCACAGCACCTGCCTGGCAAGTGCAAGGTTCTGAGTTCGATTCCTGGTACAAAAAAAAAAAAAGAAAAAAGGGCAAGAGAGGAGAGGAGAAGAGAAAACAAAAAAAGAGAACTGCAGGACCAGGCCTGGTGGCGCACACCTATAATCCTGGCACTGAGGAGACTGAGGCAGGGCAGTTGCCACCGAGGTGCATAGTGAGACCCTGTCTCAAAAAAAAAGGGAGGAAGGAAGGTAGGTTGAATTATAGTCAGTATTGTATCTTCCCATAATCCATGAACTCAAGAGGCTGAGGCAGGAAGGTCATCATGGGGTTAAGACCAACCTGGCTGCGTACAGAATGAATTCAAAGCCAGCCTGACCTACTTAGCAAAACTGTCTCCAAAACCATCCCCCCCAAAAAAACTTGAATTACAATAGATTATTGGTTTTAATTGTACAAAAGCCCTCTGCTGTTGTACTTACGCTTGACCTGCTTTCCAATTTTGAACTCTTCCACCTTCTGTTTGTTTTGTGATGCATGCATTTTTTATGAAAACTTGAAGACAGAAAAGTTGAACAGATAATAAAACAGTGATCAGTGTATTTGCTGGGTGTGTGTTTTCGTGGAATAATTTGGAAGTGGCAGAGATGATGATGACCTGTCATTTCTGAATGCTTTGCTTTAGTGGAGCTCACCAGCCTAGCCAGTCATGGTGGCACGTGCCCGTAACCCCAGCACTTTGGGGGCTGAGACAGGAGGATCACTGCAAGGTTGAGGGCAGCCTGAACTACATAGTGAGACTTTGTCTCAAAAACCAACACTATGGTCAGGTGTGGTGGCACAAACAGGTAATCCCAGCACTCAGGAGGCTGAGGCAGAAAGATCACTACAAGTTCGAGGCCAGCCTGGGCTACACAGTGAGTTTGGGGCAGCCTGAACTACTTAAGAGACCCTGTCTCAAAAAACAAAAGTGAAAAACCCTTAATAAGAGGTCACACTTCTGTACAACCACAGAAGTGTTAATACAATCTACTTTTTCTTGCAGAACTATAGCTTGAACCTAGAAACCTCGGAGCTATATCCCCACCTCTTATTTTTTTCAACTTTGAGGCAAGTTCTTGCTAAGTTGCCCAGCTGGCTCTAAACTTATGATCTTTCCGCCTCAGCCTCTCAAGTAGAAAGGATTACAGGTGTGCATATAGATGATAGGCAGATGATAGATAGATAGATAGAAAGAAATGTTTTTATGACAGGATTAGCTATATAAATTCAGACTAGCTTTGAACTCACTCCATAGCCCAGGCTGACCATGACTCTCAGGGATCTTCCTGCTTTGGCCTCTCACATACTGGGATTACAGGCCCAGCAGGACTGTACTTGTTTGTCTGTTTGTTTCGGTCTTTTTGAGACAGAGTCTCGCTGTGCAGTTCAGGCTGGCCTTGAGCTCACTTTGTAGCACAGGCTGGTCTCCAACTTGCAACAATCCTCTTGCCTCATCCTCACAGGTGTTGGGATTACTGGTGTGTGCCAAGGGCTGTACTTTTTAATAAGAGTTATTATATTTAGCCAGGTGTGGTGGTACCTGCCTTAAATCCCAGCACTCTGGGAGGCTGAAGCTGGAGATTACATACTGAAGTTCAGCCTGGACAATCTAGGGACTTCGTAAGACTGGAAAAAAGGCTGGCGATACAGATCATGGTGAGGACCATGGGTTCAATCATCCTCACCGGAAACAAAACAAAAGGAAACGTTATCATCACATTTGAACATTTATTCATTTTTGTATTTTAAAGACCTGTGAAAATTTTAGTGGAAAATTATAAATGCTGACCAGGCTTTTCACGAGAAAATGTCCCAACAGCCCCAGGATCCTCTTATGAATGCTGGGCCAGCGTCACAGTACATGGGAACATGACAAGCAGAAATACAACAATTACTGCTTTTATTCATCTTTAGTGTAGAAGTGTGAACTATTTTTAATGGCGGATTCATATGTTCTCTATGCATTGCCCTGTGAATTTCTTGTGATCAGTCAAGGAGCACAAGTTTTGGAATAGACACTACTCATTCGTTCTCACGATGGAAAACTTTCACAACATATTAGCTCATATTGTCACAAAAATATGTGGTTGTGTCGACACGGAACATACTTTCCTTGCTAAACATCCCGTGACGTGCCACTTTTTATAATAAAGATTGTAAGCTGCCAAAATTTTATGTGTGTCGAAGCCTAATATTCTACGAGCTTTGACAGAGCCAAAGAGTTTGTCATCTGGTGGACACAGCTTCGGGTGTCTTGGCCCCAGAAGAGGAGTAACATGAAGCTGTAGGCTTTGCAGTTCCTGTCTCAGTTGTGCTTTTGTTTTGCTTTTTAGCTATTTCAAATCCCGCTAGAATTCTTGGAGCAAGATATTGCCAAGATTTGGGAATATTTTCTTAACAAAGTATGGCTACCCTATAATAATTGCATCATCTCTCCAGTCTGGTGCTTTTGGAGTAACATGTCAATGAAATTTATTTATTATAAATCTTTTTATTAACACCATGCATAATGGTTATCAAAGCTGTGTTCTCTGGCACTTCTCTATAAAGGATTTTGCTCCTTGAGGAGATGACCCCATCTTACACATTTTTGTGTATCTCATACTGTAGTGTCTGTGTGAACTCCTTTTTGCTAACAACTACATACTGAGCTAAATTGAATTGGTATTACTCTGTGTGTGTCATGGCTTTTACAACTAGAGGAGTCGGTTTTTCTTGACACTGTGACAATAGTCCCATTGAAAAGGAGAAATCATAGCGAACTCCCAGTCTCTACGTGCACTGAAGGTTATGAGCTCTTTTATAAGGAAATGGGAAAAGCTTTACCTACGAACCATTCGCATTTGCACTGGAAAAAGTTCTGATTGCCCATTTAATCTTTTTCTGTAAAAAGCCTACCAAGAACTTCTGATTCCATACAGTCCAGATTACTATTAAGTGTTTATCAGAAATCAGCTTTGGCTCTTCTCATATGAAGAATTTTTTTTTTTTTTCCGGTACCAGGGATCAAACTCAGGACCTTGCGCTTGCCAGGCAAGCGCTTATGCCACTGAGCTATACCCCCAGCCCCCTAAGCTTTGGCTCTTCTCCAAGTGCCAGTTAGCTTGATGCTGCTATGATCAGCTGTTGAACATACACAAATCCTTATCACGGGTAAATACACCCCAGCACAGTGGTGGTGCCAACCTATGGCACACGTGCTGCAACAGGCTGTTTGTTATTGAAAGCCCTTAAAATGTTCTGCCCTAGCAGAAATGTTTCCTGGTAAAATTTATTAGAAGCAAAGTTGCCAAATCTTGGGAACCGAAACTTAATAAGTATGTGAATGCATGTGCGGAAATATTCACGAGGATTTGCTTTAGCCCAACTGAACAACATTTTGTAGCTTGCTTCTGCCATCTACTGGTGCTCAACTGTTGGACTTCCAGCAACTGGTTTACACTAATGCATAGCAATAAAGAGGAACTGTGTTGAACATGACATCAGAATTTTCATGTGATCCGTAGTGTTACTTTGTAGTATGCTTTTAGCAAACAAATTCACCAATTTTACTCTTGTGCTGGAGTTTCTGATTAAACGTTTTTCCTTTGTCATCTTTTTCCAGTTGAATGGATTGTGAAGTGGCATTGTTTGCTGAAATGGACAAAGTGAATCTGAAGCCAGTAAGGTGTTTGATCTTTAATTAAAGCTATTATCTATTACGTAAATAGTAGGTTCCTGGCTCCCAATCCTTATAAACAGAAGCTCAATGTGAATGCCACAATAAGCATTTATGTATATGCTTAGTCAGTCCTTTAAACTTTTGCCATACTGGAGATTGAACCCAGAGCCTTTGCACTGAGCTACTTTCCCAACCCTTTTGTTAGTTTTGTTTTGTTTTGTTTTGTTTTGTTTTTGTTTTTATTTCATACTTCCTGTCTTTTATTTTGTTCTTTATTTGTATTTGTATTTCTTATAAAAGGGAAACTATTCAATATTTAAGCTTTTGGGCAGGCATGGTGGTGCACACCTATACTCCCAGAACTCAGGAGGCTGAGGCAGAAGGATTGCTGCAATTTTGAAGCCATCCTGGACTACATAGTGAGTTTAAGGCCAGCCTGAACTATAGAGCAAGATCCTGTTTCCAAAAAAATTCAACTTTTGTATCTGATTTATTTCACTTGACATTATGGTCTCAAGGTACATCCATTTTCCTCCAAATGACTCAAATATATTCTTTATAGCAGGGTAGCACTCCATTATGTATAAATACCACATTTTTCTCATTCATTCAAATCTCCGTACAGATTTTTACAGTGGGTTTATTAGTTTAGTCTCCCACCAACAATGTAGAAGGGTTTCTTTTGCCATGCAGCCTCCCCAACATTTGTTCATTTGTTGTTGTTTGTTTGTGTTTGTTTGTTTGAGACAGGGTCTCTCTATGTAGCCCAGGCTGGCCTTGAACTCACAGCAATCCTCCTGCCTCAGTCTCCCAAATGCTGGGATTATAGACGTTTGCCTCATGGCCAGCTGTTTGTTCTTATTTGATTTCTTGATGACAGCCATTCTTTCTGGAGTAAGATGGAATCTCAGTGTTGTTTTAGTTTGCATTTTTTCAGAGATGTTGAATACTTTTTCGTGTATTTACTGGCCATGTATACTTTTTTTCTTTTTTTTTGCAGTACTGGGGATTGAACTCAGGACCTTGTGCTTGCCAGGCAGGCACTTATTCCACTGAGCTGTATCCCCAGCCCTGGCCGTGTATACTTCTGAGAAGTGTCTATTCATGTCAGTTTCCTATGTTTTTATTGGGCATTTTATTTTTAGGGCTTTAATTTTTTTTGAGCTTTTTATATATTCTAGATGTTAATGCTCTGTCCAAGGTATAACTTGCAACATTTTTTTCCTATTCTGTAGGGTAGCTCTCCACCCTGTTGGTATTGCCTTTGCAAAGCAAAAGCTTTTTAATTCAATATGATTCCATTTGTTAATGTTATTTATTGTGCAATTTGGGTTCTGTTCAGAATGTCCTTGCCTATGCCTGTGTCTTAAAAAGAGTTTTACCTATTTCACCTTCCAGCAGATTGTTTCTATTTTATTTATTTATTTACTTATTTTTGGTACTGGGAATCGAACTCATGACCTCGCGTTTGCAAGGCAGACGCTGTGCTGCTAAGCTATACCCCCGGCCCCATGTTTCTATTTTAATATTTAGATCTTTGATTCATTGTTTAATTTAGTACATTTTCTGCATATGGATAGCCAGTTTTCCATTTGTTAAAGATACTATCTTTCCTCCAGTGTATATTTTTGGCCTCTTTGTCAAAAATGAGATGGCTGAAGGCCTAGGCTTGTTTCTGCATCCTGTATTCTGTTCCACTGATCCACATAGCTGTTTTTGTGCCAGTACCTTGCTGTTTTGGGGTTTTTTTACCCTTTTTTGGTACCAGGAATTGAATTCAGGACCTCACGCTTGCAAAGCAGGTGCTGTGCCGCTGAGCTAAATCCTTGGCCCTACCATGGTGTTTTTTTGTTTTTTTAATCACCATAACTTTGTAATACAGTTTGAAGTCCAGGATTGTGATGCCTCTTGCTTTGCCCAGAATTGCTTTGCTATTCTATGTCTTTCCTGGTTCCCAATGAATTTGAGGATTGTTTTCTCTAGTTCTGTGAGGAAAGCTGTTGGTAATTGGATTGGGATTTCATTAATCTGTGTATCAGGTTTGGAAGTCTGGCTGCTTTCAAGTATTGGTCCTGCCTATCCACGAACAGGAAATCACTTTCATATTCTGATATCATCATTTTCCTATTGCCTTTGAGCTTATTTTTAAGAGTACTATATTCTTCATTATAGAGGTCTTTCACTTCCTTGTTAGGCTAACCCCTAGTTGGTTTTTTTGTTTGTTTGTTTGGTTTGTTTTGTTATAGGTGTTTTTATTTTTGAGATAAGCTCTTGCTACATAGTTCAGGTCAGTCTTAAACTCACTTTGTAGTCCAGGCCGGCCTTGAACTCCCAGTGACCCTCCTGTGCCAGCCTCCTAAGTGCTGGGGTTACAGGCACACACCACTGCACCTGGTAGGGTTTTTAAAATTTTTTTTTAAATTTTTTGTTTTTTGACACAGGGTCTTGTCCTGTATTCCAGGCTGGCCTAGAACTCACAGTGATTCTCCTGCCTTAGCCTTCCAAATGTTGGAGTTACAAGTATGTGCCACCAGGCCTGGCAGTATTTAATCTCTCTTGAAGCAATTATGAGTAATACTGTTTCCCTACTTTCTTTCTCAGCGGGTTCATTATCAGTGTAAAGAAACACTATTGGAGAGATCCGGGGAAGATGGCGACCAGGTGAGCAGCAAGGGAGCGAACCTCCTTAATAAACACCACCAGCTCGAGACAGACTTGGCGAGCGTGAATGCCGGGACCTCGGCTGGGAAGTTTAAACTGGGCGTATTTCTCTGAGATGCCGGGGGAGATGTGGTAGG
>PVLD010025963.1:0-22899 GCA_004027595.1 Dinomys branickii | reverse complement strand
CATTTTTGGGTATCAGATTCAAGATGTGGAGCTATAAATTCCAAAGGCTGTTCAGCAGGAGAAGGTCAGCTGCAAAGGCTGCTCGAATGATTCCTTCTCTTTGGGAGAATGTCCCTTAAGCTTTCTGCTGAGAGTTCCACTTAAAAGGCTGCAGGCATGAAGGTTCCAAGGTGCCAGTCTATCCTTTGGGGCTTTCTGCACGGCTCGCCCGATGCCCACGAAACGTGAGACCGCTGGGCGTTGCCGCCGCCAGAGAGCCGATCTCTGTCGGGAGTCGCCGGAGAGTTGCGCCGGGTCGGTGGGGGGGGCGGGAGGGATCGAGCTGTCTGTATTCTCGGTGCGCCAGGACCCAGCAAATCCCTCTCTCCCGCGCGGCTCGCCCGACACGCGCGAAACGTGGGACCGCCGGGCGTCTCCGCCGCCAAGAAGCCGATCTCTGTCAGGAGTCGCCGGGGGGCTGCGCCGGCTCGGGAGGCGGGAGGGATCGAGGCGTCCGTGCTCTCAGGGCGCTAGGGCCCAGCAAATCCTCTCCGCTTCCGGCGGCGTTTGTGGCCCTGCACGCGGCTCGCCCGACACGCGCGAAACGTGGGATTGCCGGGCGTCTCCGCCGCTAGCAAGCTGATCTCTGTTGGGAGCCGCCGGGGGGCTGCACCGGCTCGGGAGGCGGGAGAGCCCGAGGCGCGCTCCCACGGCCCTTGGACCGATCCCAGCTTCTTCCCCGCGGGGATCGTCCCTGGCTCCCAGCGTCTGGGGCTTTCCCACGTCTCGCCCCGGCAGCCTGGTCCGCCCTACGACATCTCCCCCGGCATCTCAGAGAAATACGCCCCGTTTAACCTTCCCAGCCGAGGTCCCGGCATTCACGCTCGCCAAGTCTGTCTCGAGCTGGTGGTGTTTATTAAGGAGGTTCGCTCCCTTGCTGCTCACCTGGTCGCCATCTTCCCCGGGGCTCCTATCCATTTTTTCTCTTTTTAAACAAAACTTTCATGTTGTTTTCTCCAGTAGTTCGTTCATTCATTCATTCATTCATTCATTCTTCAAGAAACCAAGCAAATACTCCGTGGCTTAATCTGATCAGTGCACTTGGCCTCTGCTGTCACAGAATCAAGGACATACGGACACCTCAATTAAAGTTATATAATAATTAATTACAAATAGTGTACTATAATTTTAATACTCAATTTCTTTTTTAGTCTTCAGAGTGTTGATAGTGGTCTAGAAAAGAACCCAATCATTAGCCCTGGGATCGTGTACTTTGCAAGAATTTCATCATTCTTTCTGGGCCCAGGAGCATGGTCTGGTCACATGAAATGTATCCTTACTGAGAATTGGATGGTTTTAATGTTTGTCAGCCTACATGCCTTGGATTATGGTAGAAGGCCCAGGGTGGTACTACAGATGCTGCTTTCTCATGAATATTTCCTATGTGTGAAGGGGTGATGAGACTTTCCCAGGATGTATGTGCACCTACAAGTGTGCCCATGTTGACATATTTCCTTCCTGTAGCCTGGAATATTACTGAGTGTAGGCAATGGAATTATTTCCTGATTTCTCAGATGCCCTGAAGATACTAGGCAATGATGCACTGCTGTACACTTTTTTTGTCGGTGGTGGTACTGGGGGTTGAACCCAGAGCCTTCACACTGAGCTTCATCCTCAGCCCTTTTTAATTTATTATTTTAATTATATTATTTAATGCAATTTTTACTTTGCAGATTCACTGAGTCACTAAGTTGCCCTGCCTGGGGTCCAGTTTGTGACCCTATAACCTCAGCCCCTAGGAGTTCTGGGATTCCAGGCATTCACCCCTGTTTTCAGCCCAGGAGCACACTTTGGTGACATGCATGTCTACAGGGATATGTGGCTACACAGTGGAACTGCCACTCCTGAATGCTCACTTAGGAAACAGGCAAACTGCTCCAAGGAAACCTTAATGTCTCCAGAATTTTGCCTTTAAACAGAAAGTGTTTCTGAAACTCACCGGATTGCCATCCATCAGGTTGAACCTCAGCAAGGTCCTTGTTAGAATACCTGTTGATATGTGCACACTTAAAAGCAAGGAGATAGGCTTGAAAATGCTTCAGTGGACATTGTTTCAGATCAAGGCTGGAAAACCAGGCGTTGTCATCTGCAAGAAGTGTTTTTTTCTTAAGTCAAGTGCTGTGCAACCAGAAGAGATGGTCTCTTCCGTCTTGTAAGTCTTAGGCTGGGTCACATGGTACTGGTACTTGTTACCAGAAAGCTATAGTCTGCTCTTTATCTTAGCCCAGACTCCTGGTGTCCTGTGGAATATGGAGCCAAAAGATCCACTAAAGCTTAATAGTGTCCCTGAGCTCCATTCTGAGGAGTTCAGAAATCCCTTTTGGAGTAAAAACTGGTAACCAGTTAAAAAGAAATAAAGCCGATATGTGAACACGAGATGGAATTTATCAGAATACATGAGCTGGGGCTCTTTGGACGTGGTCAGCCTGGGATGGTGCCTGCTGTGGATGGGGTTTGATGTGTTCTCCAAGGTTCATGCGCTGGAAGCTTGGAGCCCACTGTGGCAGTACTATTGTGGCGAAACCTTTCCTAGGGCAAGGTTGAGAGACTGCCCTTGGAAAGGATCAGTGCTGGTCTCAGGAGTGAGATAAATGTTCAGAAAGTGGATTGTTATTAAGCATCATTACTGATGGGTTTTTCACCTTAATAAAAATTCTACTAAGTCATCATGATACTGACCCCATATGGCGCAGCCCACTGGAGGCCATGTGGTAGGCCCCGCCTTCCTCCTTCTTGGTCATATTACAACTTCCTACTTCCTTTTTTACAACACTGTTTCCCTCGTCTTGCTCCTTGTCCAATAACTGCCCACCAAATCACACAGACCATCCCCTAAACCCCACCCCTAGCCTGGCCCTATATAGCCTTTGTTCCCCTGGCCAGGCCCTCAGAAGCACCATGTCCCTCCTTTCTACTCCGGTCTTCTCCATACCTGCAATGAAGGCATTTTTTGCTTTGTTCTTTTTTTTTTACTTGTGCCAAAAAACCTAACAGTTACCCCATGTATGGGTCTTCTACATGTGACTGACTCCTCTTCAGGTTCTTTCCCAAGTTTTGTGACCAAGCCAAGAAGCTTTTACCAGAGGCCAAAAGGATATGTTCACCCGGTCAGGACCTTTCAGCCTCCAAAACTACAAACTAAGTAAATTCCTTTTCCTGATAGAGTACCCACATTTGGGTATTTCGCTATACAAGGAAAAAAATAAACTAATATAATGGCAGAATTACAAAGGCTTTCAAAAGCTTAGTATGATTCTCAGGGTTGATTTACAATCCAAGTTTAAAAGCAAAAGCAAGCTTATTTTTGTGTGTGTGTGTGTGTGTGTGTGATTGGGCATCCCTTAACAATGTTCCTAAAATAATGTTCTTCCCCTGAACTTTCAAAATAATTATTCTAGGCCAGAGTGGCCTTCACTTACTTATCTCTGCTGCTCTCTGCAAGCCCAGTCCTTGCTTGCTGCTATATTGCTATGACATTTTATCATGTCTGTTTGGCCTTTGTGGCTTCCTCTGGGCTTCTGGTCTCTGGAACTGCCAAGGGTAGGGAAGAGGCTACAGTCAGAATGGAGAGAGAGAGAGTGAGAGAGAGAGAGGAGAAGGGGAAGAGAGAAGAGCGCTCTAGATATTTGTTGTCTAAAGCATGGCTGGTTAATAAAACAGAATTGTGCTTTGGAGTTTTTTATTTTCTTTATTAACTTTCACTGTTGGATGACTCACCAAGATGATGGAATTTACTCAAAATTTCAAGAAGCATTTATATAGAGAAAATTGTGCTCTCAGGCTCCTTCCCAGGAAAAATGAGGATTGAAAGGCCTGAGGTCTCACATGGGACTCCAGGCATATTCCTTTCATTGGATTGTGAGCTGCCAAGAATTTTAGTGTTGACCTCATTTATCTGAGTGTAACAGGCTGTATGAGTCAGTGTTGCCTTATAACAAGCAACTCTCAAATCGCAGTGGTTTGTGATCATGAAAGTTTATTTTGCTTTTAAATAATGTGCAAGCTTTTGACTGGCTCTATCTCTGCTCCCTTTGTTTTCCTTTTCTGGGCCCCAGGCTGCAGGCACAGCCTCTGTGAAAGACATTCCCAGCGTTAGAGTGGAGGGGAAGGATAAAACACCTGGTAGGAGCTGGGTTTGGTGGCGCATGCTTGTAATCCCAGCACTCTGGGAGGAGGATTACAAATCTGAGCCCAGCCTGGGCATTTTAGCAATTGAACAGGATCTTGTCTCAGAATAAAAAATAAAAAAGCCCAGGTTGAAGGCTCTGGGTTCAGTCTCCAGTATTTGGGGGGTGGCAGCAGTGGTAGTGCTAGGGACTTCTAGTTGGATTTTCTTGGATGTGGTGCATTCATATCCACTTATGGTCTATTGCCCAAGAAATCACATAACAAAGCCTGATATTGTGCTTCCAGAGAAGACCTGGAAGTCCAAGTGGGGTTGTAAAAATCTTCTCCATGAAAGGGAGGCATGGATAAGTGTGACATAATTCAATACAGTTGTGCCTCTGGATCACAAATAATCGCTTTTGTTCCATTGGCCTCAAGCAGCTCACGAGTCCAACACTGACAATGGACAGGAAAGTGAAGGGGACTTAATGTCTATATAATTGTGTGACATTATGTGGGGATATATCATCCATACAGCCATTAAAATAAAAGTGCAGGAGGCCATTGTTTTGGACTAAGCTCCTTCTCTGGGCCCCAATAGACCAGACTAAAAATAAAAATGGAGTCACTCATGTTAAAGATCCATGACACCAAGCAGAAACTAGGTTCCTTATCCAACCTTCTGAGAGATTGAGATTAGTGAGAGAACGCTCACATTTCCATTGGCATGATCATGACATTTCCTTCCACCTTAATCCTTATTCAGAAAAGGTAACCTGATGTTAACCAACCAAATGTTTGGTTTTTGCTTTCTTCAACCTTTTCCTGGGTATAAAGCCAAACTCCTATGGTAGCTCATAGAAATGTTTATTTTGTTTGATAGAATGAAATATTTCTTGATTCTAGAATTGAAAATCAAGCCATTGAAGGTCTTTCAGTTTTTGTAATCTTGTCCTGTGATGCAGCAGAGCAGAGGGTGGAGGAATTGTGAACATTCTATCCCATCACCAGGTCTAGTCAGTACTAGATATAAAACAAGAGGGACTGACTGGTGATGCCATAGCTCCAGAAGTGCAAAATTTGGGAGAGGGAGGCTTAGTATTTTCTTGGAGAGCAGATTCAGTGTGTCTCCTGGAGGTAGTCTTTCTCATGAGTTCTTTAGAATCTCCTTGAGAAGGGGTATGCCCTGTTTGTGAAGATACCCAGTGAAAGAGGTGTGTGTTTTCCTCCAAATATTTCCCTCTTTCCCTCCACAGTGTGCACATATGTGCTTAGACTCACATCTCCCCTCCAATCTACGGACACTTTCTTTGGTTAATTTTATGATAATAAGGATCCATTTGAGGACTGACAAGGAATCAAGCACCTTTTTTATTCCTAAATCCTTTAAACCCAGAGCACTTCTTGCTTTGGATCATTAAATTCCACTTAAGCAGTTGTTTATTGAAGTGAGAAGGGGCTGTAGGATGGAAAAGCAGATGCTCCTTAGAATGATAAACACAAAATTCTCTTCCGGTCATCCGGAAGTCTGTTTGAAGTACTGCTTCAGGTACAAGCTGGATACTTCAGTGATTATTTGATATCCAGATCTAATTACTTGTCTGTCTCCAAGTACAGCTGCTTGTTAGAAGTTCCTGTCCTGCACTTGCCATGAGATCTGCAGCAACAGAGCCATAGTGACACTGGGAGATGCTGTGCTAATGTGGAGGTGCTCAAGCAGACCTGTTTTGAACTTTTCTTGGAAAAAGAAAAGTAAGGCCAATGTCCTTACTCCTAATTCTAGTTCAATACTTGTAATAATATTTCTCTCACTAGGGCTCAGGTAACCTATATAATAGGACTAACATAGTGCTTGGCGTCCACGTGGTTTAAGAGACTGAAGGGAAATGCACTGGGGCCATATCACATAAACTCTTGAAGTCATAGTAAGATGCTGGCTTTTGTGCTGAGAATTGCAATAAACCATTTGGGGGTTTGAACATGGCTTGACTTATGTTTTCTGAGGGTTGCTGTGGTTATTGTGTTGTGGGTAGATCATGGGGGTCGGAGAACATTTCCCTTCACCCTTGATGTATTTCCATTTGTTGAAAATGGGCCTGACCATGCGTGGTGTTCATAGAAATACTAAATTTATAAATTGTTTACTGAGAGCATAAAAAAGAGAAGCCCTTTTGAAAATTGCCATGAAAGCCAAATTTACTGAAATTGGACTCTCTCCCCAAACAGAAAACAGCCCAAGCTCTAGTTTGCTAGATACTTCTCTCAAATGTCATTCAGAAAGAGAAATTTGACAGTAATAAAAGTATTCGAAGAGACTCTTAAAGTTCATTGCAGCTGGGCTTGTCCTTGTTAACGGAGTGCTCTGAAAAAGGGGTTCAGCCTGCTCTTGCATTCCTGGCAGGACACTGGGGTCGAAGTGCGGCGCTAGTGCCAGTATTGCCCATCAACCTGAAGATCCATCTGCAGCCCAGGTCTTCATCACAGGACTCTGAGCTTCTTTCTTTGAGTTGCTGATTCTTGACCTTTTCTTGACTTCTGGAAGCAAGATCCACTTCCAGGCCCCTCTGCATCTCCAGCTGCCTATGTTTATCTCTCTCTTCACTTTTATGATCATGGTCAAGTTGTTTATTTGGGTAGTTGTTTTCTGTTTTTCCAAAATAGCTTAACTTCTCTTATTTTTTTTAAGATTTGGCAGAGAAGGTCTTCATCATATGCTCCTTCCTTTCCCCATTATTGCAAGAGTACACTCTCATAAATGCAAAAATTTGTACCCATGTTCCATGAGTACAAATGAGTTCCATGAGTCACATGGGGAAGTGTGGAAACATGGATTCCATTTGGAGCATGATCTATCCGGCTAGCCAGGGCTTCAGATATCCGTGGATGACAGCTGTTGGATTGTACGTGTGCCACTGTAACCGAGGTATTTGCATCATGCAGTTCTAAGGGCGGAGTTTTGGGAGAACTGAGGCTGATTGATAGCGATGTTTCTTCCTTCCCTCTACTGTTCTTCTGATGCCAGTTGTCATCCATTAATGACTTTCTTCTCATACACACTTCCCAGACTGGGCTGGGGACCAATCTTTAACATATGGCTTTTGGGGTACATTTATGACCCAAACACTAGCAATAGGTTTGTGAGACCCAGTGATTAAGGGAAAATAAGCTGGAAAAAGCCCCTGTATTTGGAGTCTTACAACAGTAAGGATTGGTTAGAGTTTAGATGTCTATCCTCCCCACAGTTTCCAATAGGTCCTCCATAAAATTCCTAGCCATGACAAGCCTGAAGGAAACATGTTACTACCATGCAGATGAGGATTCTTTTGTTTCAATTTAAGAAGATACGTTGGCTACAAAACAGGAGCATTTGATGTTTAAGTAGATTTTGGCATTGTTATCACCTGACTTGATTCTCCTCTGTCATAGATAAAGACACTGAGTCCCTCATATGGCCAGAAACCCTTGTGAGCTCAGCTTTGTAAGTGCTCACTGGTCTTTTTGTTCTGTATCCACACATGACAGTGTTGGTGAAGACAGGACTGAAGATCCCATTAGCTTTGTCCCACCCCTTGGCCACCTATGGTGCCTAAATTTTCATCTAGTCAGCGACATTCCCGGTGTAGGTAGAGGAGACAGGAGACTGGCCAGATGGACCTGCTCAAAAATATCTACTGGAGAAGACAGGGCCACTCTCTAGCTTGATGACTGTGGCCTGCTAAGCATAACTCAGTGGATCTTGAATGGTGTTATAGAATCACATCATCGTTACTCTTGAATGTCTTAGTGAGAGCTCCCTGATAGCATAGAGGTTGAAAAAATTACTTGGAGTCAAGACTTTAGTCATGGTGAGGTTCAGAGGTGGTGTTCTGAATTGAAAACTCCCAGCCTTTAGGGAGCCTGGAGAAGAAAGACCACCAACCTAAGAACTCTCTGGCTTTCATTTAGAATATCAGTGTATGAGAAAAAGTCAGAAGAAAAAGTAGCTTGGGAAAGGAGTTGTTTTCAAGGCTCAGCAATTTTTCTTGGGGAAAGGAGAAGGACAATGGCCAGACATAACATGCTTCTCTAATCTAAACTTTTTGTTGTTTAATTTATTAAACATTTGATTTTCATACAGCCTGTGTGCTTTCGACTCCACAGTTTAACTATTCACTCCTTCTAGAGCCTATCTCTTTTTGTCCCGCAGTTTAATAACCATTTATTCTTTGGCCAGGTCGCCCATACATGAACACTGTTGTTTTGAGCTCCTCTCAATAAAGAGCCTCCAGGAGAGTTCAGGGACGTCCACAGGCCACCCTTGGAGCCTTGAAAAATGTAAGGCTAGTGAGATCTTATTCTGGAATGTTCTCCATCCTTTTCTCTATCTATGTTTCCCCATCTGCAAACTTTCCAGCATCCTACAAATCGCTCTCTGGCTGTGAAGTTCTTTCCACAGTGAGCTGTTCCCTCACTACACCTCATTTGCTGAGAGGCCCCCAGATCAGCTCTTCCTGTTCCCTTCCAGCCAGTTTAGGTGGAAGCAGTCTGCCTGGCCTCTGTATCCACAGCCCAAATACAGTATCTGACACTTGACAGACAGTAAGCATTGGTAAAGAGAAGGGTTTGAGGGATTCTTACGGGAAGTGTGCATGTGAGGGGTCAGTCTTGTGAGTCTGTGGCTGGTGGGTAGTGGAAAGCACACCGACTGTTTAAGGGATCGCACTGCGGACATGAAGCTCAAGGGGTAGATCTCTATCTAGCCACTGAGGACAGAGTAGGCAGCCCTTGGTAGATAATGATGTTCATACTTTCCCCTTGCTTCTCTCATCCTTTCCAGCTTTCCCATACTCTATCTTTAATTTGTAGATGCCCTAAGAAGTATGTCAATCCCATGATAACATTGATTAAATAGGCTGGGGGTATAGCTCAGTAACACAAGCACCTGCCTGGCAAGTGCAAGGTCCTGAGTTTGATTCCTGGTACTAAAAAAAAAAATATTGATTAAATATAAAATCTTGTGTGTGAGGCTTGTGGCTCTTCCTTACTTGAGAGACAGAGTGTCTGCTAGTGGAGCTTAGTCCACCTGGGAATGTTTGATTAATAGACTGGGTGAGCTGTCCATGAAAGGAGGTACGGAAGAGATGGAGGAGCTTCCTGAGAGGGTTCCTATCTGGTAAACAGAAAAACAATATACTTAGGTTCAGGAGACCACTTCAGTAGCCAGGACATGGTCGGAGTCTATCCATTGCACTTGGCTCCTGGGCCACATCTGGCTGTTGGATTTCTTCCCAAGTACAATGGAGGGAGAAGGGCAAGAGAGGAGGTTCCTGAACTAGAAAGAAGCATGGTGTAGACTGGGTGGTCCCAGGACAGTAGCATCCCAGGACAGTGGCATCCCAGAAAAGTGGCAGCAGTGCCCACCTGCTTTGTGTTGATAGCTTAACATGGCTGTCTCCAATTTATGACTCTCAAAGAAGGGAACTAGAGGGGTGACGCTTAAAATTGGCCCTGAAGACTCCCAGAAATACTCAGAGGCAGAACTTTGAAGTGTTCAGGGGCCTGCCTCAGCTGGTACGGCCAAAGTTAGTGACATTTGGTCATACATTGTATATGTTTGAGGTGACAAAATGGTGATTTCTGGTATCTGTTTCCTTCCAGTTATAAAGTTGCAAAGTTTGTGTGTTTGCATGTGTACATGTATGCATATGTCTGTGCACACATGTATTACGAACATGCTTGTATGTATGCATTTGCATTTCGTGGACTGTGATTCACTCTACCAGCTTGTCAGTTATTGGAGCAGGTTTACTGCTTGTGCATTGTTAGAGCAGAAACTTCCATCATTTTGAAAGACATACAGCTCCCACATGCCTTCCCCTCTTGGAAAATGAAAGGCCAGATCTCCTTTGTGTGCTTGAGTACTGGAGAATGGCAGATGTGTGTATGTGTGTTTTAGCAGACAGCACTAGACTTTGGCATATGGTTGTGTGGGTGTAGGTGGCTTGTTCCTATTTACACAAAGAGAAAGTGCAGGGTTCTTAAAAATGTCTACTTAGCAAACTTTTAAAAACGTGGATTCAGGGATATTTCAGTTAAAACAGTCAGAAAGGTGTGAATGCTGGGGTGTTAGCTGCTCCAGGCTGACAATGCTCAGGACCATCTGGGCCTCATGATATGCGAATGCTATCGGGCCAGCTCTGATCTTGCTCACTGCCAGGATTAGCAAGGTGCTAGCATGTGAAGGCAGAGCATTATGACAGGATGTCTGGAAAAACAGGGGCAGGGAGGGAGTGGGGTATCTCATTTGTACCCACAGGAACTTACCTTATGGAGATGACAACATGGAGAGACCAGGGCCATTGAAAGGAGAGTTTATGACTTACATTTTCCAAGGAAATAGGGAATGGCAGTACATCAGTCTTCCCACTGCTGAGACACAGGGCCTGACAACCACAACCAGCAGCCGATTTGGCTCACAGTTTCAGGGCACTCAGTCCATGGTAGGCTGGCTCCAAGGCATGAATGTCATGGTGGGAAGGTGTGGAGGAGTAAAAGTGCTTACCTCACATTGTCCAGGAAGAGCAGAGGAGCACGGCCAGAGAGAAAAGGGCCAGGGACCAGACACACATCCACCAGATATGTCTGGTGGATAATCCGCCAGACATGTCCAGAAGTGTCCTCCATCAATCCCACAAGTAGATCCACAAGCCAAACAAGTTGATGCTTCACCCTAACTACTATAGCATACCAGGGAAGCACAAAAGAAAACTCCCAAGAGGCAAAATACAAGACTGAGGGGAAGCTAAGTCCGTAGCTTTCTTTGAAGTTTACTCAGAAGAAGCAAGGCCAGGTGGGGTAAGGGGGTGCGGTGTGAGATCGGCTGACTTGGATGACTCCAGTAGCTTTGGGTAGTAAGGGTGTCCCTGGCTGACTGCTCCCCAGCCCTGAGTTACTGGAGGGCAAGGGAAGCAGGATTTGATAAGGAGATGGCTTATAAATGAGACTCACTCTCTCAAGAATCTTCACCCTTTTCACTGTCTTTAGGAGTTAGATGGCCCTGGTAGCGGCAGTCTCTCCCTGGTCTATAAGGCCCCACAAAAGTTAAAACTTCGTAAGATGCAAAAAGTAAAACTCAGGATTATTGTACGCGATGGGGGTGATGAGAGGTTCCCAAGGTTGAGTGCAATGAAGTTGACCTGCTGTCCTCAAGTGAGGACAGCAAAACATCTCAATTAAAAGAAAATTTTTGTTTTCCCAGTTTAAAAAGAAGTGAACACAACTCTACTACTTAAAAAAAAACTTAAAAAAACAAAACAAAACAAAGAAAATGCCTGGAATGGCAAACCCCAAATCTAGACCCACCAGGAACCAGAGGCTCACACAGTCACACTTTTATATATGGATTTCTTTTTCCTTGGCAACTACACAGTTTAATTTTCCACTGCAGATATTCAGACTTTTTGACATTTAAAAATTTCCCATGTCCATGAGAACAGGAGGCATTCAAAGAATATGGAATGGAAGATTATGTGACTATTTATAGACTGCGATTTCTTAACCAAGCTCCTTGGTTCTTGTAGTGTCTTGGTTCCTGGAGAAATGGCATACAACACCAGTATCCCTCAGTTGGTGTCAAGTCTATGATCCTTCACCTTGGAGCAGCCTTTGGTGACAGATCCCAAGTGTTTAGCACACATCTGAGATGCTGTTGTTTGTTTCCCAGGATGTCTAGTCCAAATTTTTACCTCTTTTCTCACCAAATTTTTACCTCTTCTCCTGTTTCATGCCCATCTTTTGACTTTTCCTGCTCAACAGATGAAGCCATTTCATTTCACAGAGCAAATGGCCCCTCCCCTAGAGGCTCCATTCACTTGCTGCTCCCTTGCTAAAAACTCCTTTGGACCTTGCCTTCCCCTTCTAGTCTCGCTGTCTCGGAGGATGTCAAGTCCGCTGCCCCTCTAGAGGATCCACTTGTCCAGCCACCTTATTGATCTCTGCCCCTTTTCTGCCAGGAGCTTGCCTCAATAGTTAGCTTTGTCCTTTGTTACATTTATGAAAGCATCCATCGTGATGCTTTCCTTTATTCAGCTTATAAGGATTCTCAAGCCTTTCCATTAGAAACAATCTTTTTTTATCCTGCACCCTGCAGTTTTTTTCTTACTGCTGCCCTCTTGCATCGTAGCTGACTTTCTTGAGTTTATACCCGTATATAATATGGGGCAAGGATGTTTTAACATCCAGAGTGCATATCAGGATTTTTTAGAAATAGCTAGAAATATCAGGATGGTTTTATTTGTACTTGATACTCAAGAACAACAAGAAGAAAGCAGATGTATGTTTTTGTTTTGCTCTCGTCCTGGAAGCACAAGGGGAGAAGCTCCAGGTGGTCAGTTGTCTCCTGAGGCTACACTGGTGAGCTAGTTGCCAACAAGCGGGAAGGAAAGGGAAGACGGACAGAACTCAGGGTCGGAGCAGTGAGATGGATGATAAAACTAGGGCTGGGATGTGAGATCATGCTGAGGGCTCATTTCAGCTTCTGCCTTTTTCATGTCAGTGTGTCCCTGGCTTGGACAGAACCAAAGTCAGTGCTCTGCTCTGGTTAATGCTTCTTGCCCAGTGTTCTTGTCTCAGATCAGCACCTCCAGGTCCTCCATTGCCTTGCTAAGTCGCTGCCTTTGAGGATCTTCCCTTGCCCATGTACTCAACTCATCTAACATCACCTCCAGGATGGGTGTAGTGTTAATAACCGCTGCCTCCTCTGATTTGAGAGCCCTGCCTTCTCCAGGTTCTACTGTTTCTTCGATGGCTCTGAGAGTGACTGTGGCCTCAGTGTCTCTCAATTGCTGGGGACTGTGCTAGATCCTCTGGAGGCACTGTAAAAGCCAAACTCATAAAACCTTGGGAAGTGACACACCACAGAACTACTCAGACTAGAGGTGAAGACACTGGGGTTGTTTGTGAGTTGCTCATGTTTTACCTAAGCTAGAGGATAAACCAAAGCCTGACTGTCCTCAAAGCTCCCTCTTTTGCTTGGATCACTCACCACTGTTTATGTGATCTCTCTTTTGTGCCTCCAGCACCAATTACCACCAACATAGTACCCACGAATCCCAAATCCTGTTAGGTAGCTGACAACTCCTTCTTGAGCACCAGCCCTGTATTTTCCATTGCTTATTAGAAATGTCCAAACTGACATGTCCAGTAGACTCAATTGATGCAAAATCAAATTTATTTCTCACTGTCCCAATCTGTCTTCCTGAATTCCCTCCATTTGGCAGTAGCTAAATGCAGCTATTAACTATCCAGGTCAGGATCTAAATGTCACCCATGACTGTTTTGTGTCTCATGTTCTGCATCTTTCCAGCCTTCTTGATTTTCCTTTTTAAAGACCTCTTAAGTGCCTCCCCTTCCTCCTAGCCTCTGCCCTATTTCCTAGGTTAAGCCCATGTCATCGCATGTTGAGGTTATCTGCATAAACCCCTTACTAATTTGTTTACCTGGAGTCTTGTCTTTCTAATTCTTCACTCTCCTGCTTAAAATCAGTCATGGGCTTCCTATCATCCCCAAACAAAATCTCAGTCTCAGTTTGAAGATAAAATCTTCTTCCACTGTTGTCAACAAATGCTGTGATTCAGTCCCCTTGAACTCACTATCAGGCTATGGACAGGCAGAGGGCATAGTATATGCAAAGGCCCTGAGGCACAAATGAGCTTGGTGTGTTTGTCGAAAAGAAGGCTCATGTGGCTGGAACAGTGGAGTGGACGGGAATGTGTAAACTGAGGCTAGAAAGGTAGCTTGGTCCAGAGTATACAGGAGTTTATATACTGGGAGCTTGACTCTGGGAAGGAGAAGCATGTATAGAGCATAGGGCCTGGCTCCTTTCCCTAGTGTGCAAGCTTTGTGTGGTCTGACTGTGAGCTGCCTTTCCAGCCTGAGCACATGTCCATCCCCTCCAGTCATACTGGCTTTTATATTCAACAAGCACACCAAGCTCATTTCTATCTCAGCTGTGCCCACAACATAGAATGCAGGTCTCATGGCTAGCTCTTCTTTATCCTTCACACATCAGCTCACATATCACATCCCACCTTTCCACATTACATCAGCCCATTTATTTCCTACTACCTTCTTTCCCTGGGATGATCTTGTTTCTCTATTCACTGGCTTCTTTTTGGCCAGGAAGGTGAAGCCATCAGCTTGTTTGGCTTGTGGCTGTACTTGGGGGATTGGTGGAGGACACTTCTGTGTGTGTCTGGGTGGGTTATGGAGGGGTGGCCTTGGGTAATATGTTGGTCCCTGGCCTTTTTCTCTGTGGCCGTGTTCCTCTGCTCTTCCTGGTCAACATAAACTCAGCACTTCTGCTTCTCCACACCTTTCCACCGTGACATTCATGCCTTGGAGCCAGCCTACCATGGACTGAGTCCCCTGAAACTGTGAGCCAAGTCAATCTATCCTCCTTTAAGTTGTGAATGTCAGGCACTGTGTCCCAGCAATGGAATAATGTTGTTTTTCTATTCACTTCATTAGAGCATAAGTTTCCTGAGGGCAACGGCCATCTCAGTCTGCTATTTTACTTTTCATGCCGTGTTCCTAGTGCTTGGGATGGTACTCAACATATCATAGGTGCTTGGGAAATATACTGTTCACTAATGAGCCTCGGGCATGGTGACCACTTTATGTTTGTTATGTGTAATATCTAATATTATGATAAAGACAGTTCTTCCCTAGCACAAATTCTGGGACCACACAGATAAGGAGGACCTTTTTCTAGTTGATGTAGGCAGGGCAGTCATCATAGGAAAAATCGGAATCATGTTGGAGGTCTTCGGGTACCTGGGTGAAGGTGTTGACAAGGAGACTGAAGAGGCAAAGGGGACCAGAGGGGAAGGGCCTTCTACAAGGGACACTTCGAGCTACAGATGTGTGAAGAGGGGAGAGCACAGGACTCAAAAAGAGCATTTCCAAATTTGTATTGTGGGGGGTGATATTATTTTAGTGTATGTGCATGCGTGTATTTGTGTGTGGAAGGTCTTTTTATAGTGATTACTTGTTACCCACCTTATAACTGGGTTTTAATATGTATTATGCATAGAAAAACAATCTCTGTGGTGTCCCAAGTAGAAGTCCCTCAGAGACACCATGCGGAGCATATGCATAGGTGGTAGTGAACCTTCCCATGGTGCCAGTTGTTGGAGACCCCTGTAGTGGGTTCCAAACTCCTGCCTGGGTTGCGGTGCATGGTGGGAAAGGAAAGGAAGAGCAAGGGGCAGAGTAGAGGGGTGCATAGCAGGGATGTGGGACCGCCAGTTGCTCTCTAGGAGCAGAATGCAGGGGAAGCGGTAGGGTGCTTCTCTGGGAACAGCACAGAGGCAGCGGTAGGATGGGCAAATTTTGCATCAAAAAGGGAAAAAGCCAACATCCATCCCTACACCTGGATGCTAATCTCATTGACCAAGAGGGAGGGAAATGCCGCACTCCAAAACCAACTCAGAAGGCAAGCAGGGGAAAGAGACCCTAGGACAGAGACTGTCAATTTACAGTCTGTGGTCCCCGACACAGTGGCTGGTGTTTCTGCAGTGAGCAGAATGAGACATGGGTTCAGACTATAGGCGCTACCCCAGAAACCTGAATCAAGGTGCCCTTTGGGCTCATTTCCTGATGGGATGGTGAGGTCAGTGATTCTTCACCTGGGCAGTTATAGCCCGGAGAGAAATCTATGGGAGCCGAGAGACCTCTTACCTCACACACATTTGCAAACATTCAGTTTCTTTTTTTCTCAGAATTTTTGGGTGGTTCCTGAGTGTGTGACGCCCAGCTTATGGACCCTACATCTGTTTTTCCTTTTTAATTTTCCAAGTTAGAGTCGCCAGAGTGTGCTGCATAGAAACTCTGTTTGCATGCTAATACAAGTGAAATAAAGTATTCTGTGGTTCATCAGACTTGTGATACTGAATCACATGCTGAAGCACCAGACCTCTCTGAGGATAATTTGACATCCAGCACATGACTCTTCCCACCGTGGTATTTCTTCTACCTGGGGGGCTGAGGAACATTCTTGTTGGAGACAGGGCTCACAAGCAGTGTTTCCTGGGGAAAATGTTGTCTGAGATTCATTTCCTCAGTCATTGGCGAGGTATACTTTTCAGACACCTGCGTTCAGCTTTGGGTTAATCTTTATACTCAGAGATGAGCAGGCTGGTCTTCCACGCTTTGGAGGCTGTGAAAACAGCCCAGCCGTGGTATAACATGGGGAGCAGGTTGCAGTGATGGTTGGAAGGGTCTCACAGACTTGACTTACCCTTGGGATCTCTCTCGTATGATTCTCCCCTGTGTTCTGACTCCAGAAGAGTATTGTTCCAGTACTTCATATCTGAGGAAGAACAGAATCTCCAGGGCTTGTGCCACACTGACCTGTAAGTTTACTGCCATCAGGATGGGTGGCTAATATTTCGGGAGCCAGAGAGCAGCTCGCCTAGACACTGGACACATTGAAGTCCCCAGTTTTGGTAAGGTTAGTGCAGAAGGAACACACTCAGGATCCCAGAGGACAGCTGGATGTCTCACCTATGACAAGTCCAGGAGAAAGGAACTTTCAGGGAGGGAGAGAGAAATGAAAGCAAATACCCATACCACAGTGTCACCAAGGGTTAAGCCTGCCATGAACCTCTTTCCTGAGGGTAATGTCACAGTGTGGACAATGTCACTGTGTGCTTTGAGCTCTCAGGTGAGAGAGGAGAGCTGTTTCCCTTCTCTTTTGCATGCTGCCATGCCTGCAAGTGGCTGCCTCTGCCCCAGCACTCATGCCAACCTTCTCATACCCAGAAGCAGTCGGTCTCCACTTCCATCCCCCCTGCCGGCTTCCCCTTCTTTTTGTGACTGCCCCATGATAGCGTCCCACGTTACATGTCACAGGACATGGGTGCTGCATTCACATCAACAGCAGGAGGATGTACCCGGACCTGTGCAGGGGAACAGAATTAAAGCGCCTGTGTTGAGGTGCAACGGGAGCGGTGGGCTCCATATGTTGTTTTCAGGGAGCAGAGGGAGAAAGGGTGGCTATTTTGGGACATCATGGGGCAGGAAGACCTTTTGCTGGTGCCCACTTGAGTTGTACTGGTTTGGCGTGGGCATGAGGTCTCATGCTGTCCTCTTGACTCATTCTTCTGTTTTCCTCGCACATCCTCCCAGACAGAGAGAAGACCCAGGAAATATCACTGCTTCCTAAATGCCAGCCCTCCCTCCCCATGCCTCTCTCTCCTCCAGCAGCTCTGGGACTTCAGTCAGCCTGTTTGATTCCTTCTGGGCACTAGTGTCATCTACTTTAGTGGAGCTGGCTGTCACAGCCCTTTCGGCAGAGGAGGTGCTGTGGCCAGGTGACCTCTCACGTGCAGAACTCAGCTCAGCTGGGCTGGCGGATCTGTCATCTAAAGACTGTTCCTATCGACTCCTCATGCATGTTTAAAGGTGAGTCCCCAGCCAGCCACAAGCAGGTGGAAGAGATGAAATACTGTAGTGATCTTTGCGGTTTGCTGTTGAGGGGAAGGATTACCTGAGGTCTAAGTGGATTTGAGTTAAGGCAGTGAGATTTATTTAAGCAAGCTCCTCCAGTTACATTATGCTGGCAGGTCTGTGCATGCCATCATTAAATGGTGCCTATGGCAGATGAGTCTCTTTCTGCTACCCACTGTATCAGGAAGATGCGGTATGTGTCTCTCTCTCTCTTTCTGGCCATCATGAAATCAACAGCTTTTCTCTGCCGTGGTCATCCTGCTATGATGTTCTTCTGTCTTGCCTTAGGCCTAAAGTATTAGAGCCAGTGGACCATGGAATAAAACTATGAGCCAAAATAAATCTTTCTTTGAGCTGTTGTGACAATTAAAGTTAACTGTCAATTTGGTTGACTTGAGAGCAGCCTAGGGGATTACTAAAGCATGTTCTTGAATGTGTCTGGAGGGGTCACGGAGGCATGACCTTGGTACTTATCTGGCCCTTTCGGCCTTCTTCTCTGAAATTTCCCCCATGCTCTGCTTCCTGGTTGCCATGAACTAAGCAGTACAGTAAGTCCCTGACTTAGGAACACTCGAGTTGTGATCTTTCACAGGTGCGCTGTATAAAATTCACAAGTGTACTTTGTTGGCTGACAAACTAAAATGATCCAGGAACTTTCTCCTGGAACAGAGCTCATTCATAAGTAAGTCAGGGACTTAGGGTGTTGTTCTTTATGCCCTTTTGCTATGATGTCCCTACTTTAGTGCCAGCTAAACATAGACTGAATCCTCTGATACTGTCAACTGAAATCAACCTCTCTTCATTTAAGTTGCAAGCACAGAGTATTTTGTACCAGCAATGGGAAAGCTGACTAATAGTTATTTATGATAGGTATTTTGTCACAGCTATCAAGAGCTGACTAACAAACAGGCTCCTTGCCTCTTCCAACTTGGAGAGCCTGCCTGCAGCATTCCTTGAGTTGTAGGTGAATCACTCCAACCTCTTCTTCCATCATGACACAGCCTTCTCTGTGTCTTCTTGTTTTCCTCTTATAGAGGCCATTGTGATGATATCAGTTTCCACCCCAGATGATCCAGGGTAACCCCCTAATGTTAATAGTCTTAACCTAATCACATCTGCAAACCCTTTACCATATAAGGTCACAATCACAGTCCCAGGGATTAGGATGTGAACACATCTGGGAGTCATTGTTCAGCCTGATATTACTGCACTAAATTATCTTACTTACTGATGCCTATTTCTCATATATCTCAAATATCTCCAGGTCCTGCTCTTTTAAACACCCCTTTATGCTCAAAAGACAGCCAGGAGTCATAGAGCATCCATGTTCCCGCATTACTATGTGCTTATTACACTCTTTCTCCTTGGGAATACTGGGATGTGCTGCCTTTTCTTCAATAAAGACAACTCTATTATTTTGAGAGCTGATTCTTCCACAAGTGGATAATGTGTTTCCTAATGCAGTCACTCTGTCCTGTTCCACCAGTAAGATCCACATTTGCGGACAAATGTTTTACATCCAGGACATCTTCTATCCTCTTAAAATAGTTCCTTCTCTGAGCTGCTGAGTTTCTTGGCTCATCAGAGCTGCCCCAGCAGAAAACAAAGCAAACTGAGGTCCCATTAAAACTCAAAGGGCCCCTTAGAGCACAGCAGGACTTTCTCAGCCAGTGATGGCTCAAGGTGCCCTGGCACCTTTCTGACTGATTCAAGTCATGCTCTACCTTCTCCCTGGATTCCTCAAGACCCCTTTGGAGCCACTGACCCTAGATGACACATAGACTTGTACTAGGTCAAGAGGGAAGTGGAGAAGAAATACTGTATCACCAAGAAGAAGCTTTTGGTCAGTGGTTCCCCACTCTGAGCTCAAAGACTTCAGATGTGTTGGGTTTCCTGACCTACAGTGCCACCCCCCTGATTCCTGAGAAAGCACCCGGGTTTCTGACCTGTGTTCACTTGCTTTTATGGAGCCTTCCTCTGTCACCACCCCTCCTTAAGCATTCTCCCTCCCCAGCAGTAATTGCTCTTGGTAACTATTGGTTTGTAAGCTCCTTTCCCCATAGAGGCCTTCTCTGACTTCTCCATCTCAGCGTTCCGTATGTTCTGAGCATGTGTCTGGCCTCTGTTCCCACAGCCCACATTATTAAGAGTTGGCAGAGCCATTTCCTGTCAGGATCTCTGGGGTCCTGTTTTGTACAAGGCAGAAGTGGCTTGAGGGCTACAGTAGTTAAGTCTCCAGGTTCTGGGAGGAGGCAGATTGCTGGAACCTCTGTCTCCTAATTGTTAAGACAGACAAATTTTTCTAGACAAACAAGAAGAAATGACCAATCAAGCCCAATTACTTTGAAAAATTCAGATTGTTTCTGTCCATTATCTTCTCTCCCCAACTACTACATCTTTAAATTTAATGGAGAAAAACATGAAGATAAACGAGATGGTGCTCACAGGCCCTGGGTCTTCTGTCTGCTAATTTTTCTAAGGTTCTGTTCTTGTCATAGCCAAGGGGAGTGGGATATGAGTGCTAGGAGAAGGCTCTGGGTCTTATTTAACTCATTTCCCACTTAGAAAAGAAAAAGTGCAGCCCACTGCCAGTGTCCATTTAATTTTTGGCGATTGAGAATTATTGCGTTTTGTAAATGAAAATACCACCACTAAAAACAGAATGCTACAAATAGAACCATGTCTTTTGTTTCCAAACCATGTCTTTTGTTTCAATATACTGGAGCTCTGCAAAGAATACTAAGTGAGATATTTCATGAAAAACTTTGGGGGTAAGGTTAGGACTGTAATCTATGAGTGTTCTCGGCACAAACAAGATATGGGGCGTCCTGGGTGTGCATTTCAAATTACCCACCAGAAAAAAGTGGCTTTTAGGCCAATACTCTTTCTTCCACTAGCTGCGTGTGCAGCCCATTCCTTCACTCACTGGTTTGAAAAGCTTGCCGGTTATTCCAGGGTCACAGCCTTGTTTCTGGCATGCTGGTGTGAACCAGCCTTATCTTCCCTCACCTGGTTTCTCCTTCCTTCATTTTCCCTTTAGCAGCTGCATGAGTTTCAGAGGGCTGTTGTAACACATTGTCACGTACTTGGGTGACTTTGAACCACAGAAACTTTTCTTAGTTCTGAAATCCAGGTGTCCTCAGGCCTCTGTTTGTCCTGAGGGCTCCAGGGTAGGGTCCTTTCTTGCCTCTTGTTACATTCTCACCAGCCGTCCTTGGTGGCCATTGGCTCAGAACTGCCTTGCTCGAATCTCTGCTTCTGCTGTCACGCGGGCTTCTCTGTGTGTGCTCTCCTTCCTCAGAAGGACACTCTCCAGGTCCACCCTAAACGAGTATGACCTCATCTTTGTGACATCTGCAAAGACCCTATTTCCAAATAAGGACACATTCAGAGGCTTTTAGTTACATGTTCAGTGGGGAGGCCATTTAGCCCACTATAGTCAGTACTCAGGATGCCAGGCACTGTGCCGTCTGTGAGGAAAAGATCAGTGTGCAAAGGTGGTGTGTTCCTGCCTTCCTGAAGCTTGCAATGTGCTGGAGAAGACAATGAGCAGTCATCTCCCAGACATCCAGTTACAAACCCAAGATTCTCTCCTGGAGTCTGCTTTCCTGGGTCTCTTATCCTTGTGGCTATTTCTATGTCTGTCATGTCCAGGTCTCTATTTCTTATGTCCAGAGTCAGTATACACTTGCTCTTGTTGTTTTTGTTCATGCTCCCAGCTCCTGCCTTCTGTCCATACGGTGTCTCTGATTGCCTTCAGATTTCACACTGAGTCATGCCCTGACCACCTCCAGGATGCTGTAGGCTTTCACTTCAGGGGGGGACTGCAGGCCAGTGAGCAGAGCCAGAGACCCAGTACAGAGAGGTACAGTGCCTTTAGCACATTCTGTCTCCCTAAGTTCCAGCCCTGGGATTGGAATTCCAGCCACGAGTCCACTTCATTGACTTTTGGCCTTCGTACTCATAAATCTGCAATGAGAACTCCTTTTCTGTAACTTCAGTTTTCTCCCAATTTTGAAAATTTTACCCTCATTGTTTCTATTCTGATGTGTTCCTTGGTGTGATAACCTTCTGCAACATAATCTTCCTAGAAGGCGATGCACTTTTTTCTGTCTGTGTTATATACAGGCTCCCAGTACATGGAGGCTGGGACTCTGCTTCGGCAAAGGGAGAAGCTGAAAGCAAGACCCCCCTCTGCACTGCTGCTGGTGGACTGGCTAATTGCTGCTGTTTCATGATTAGTGTTCGCCTCCCTAGCACGGTGACTAGAAATGTCCTCAAGCATGGGTACTGTCATTTTTAGGTTTTTGGTGCTGGTGATGGAACCCAGGGCTTAACACATACTAAGTAAGCATCGACCTTAGCACTGAGATTTATTGCTCTTTGTTTTGCATCAATGACTGCAGATACAGATGAGATTCTCACTAAGTACTTGTTCCCAGCCACCTACCACTGTCTTCCCTTACCATGAGGGCAGTGTCGCTTTGTTCTCATTCTTTCTTTGCTGTAGTCAGGTCCCTGCTTAGCAGCCGGAATGATCCAGTAAAAATGCAAATCAGATGCTGTCAGAGCTGAGTCCAAGCCGCAAGAACAGGCTTCCAGACCTCATAGGCTCCTAGCTGCCCCTCTGGCCTCATTTGCTGCTGTCTCCCAGCTTTCTGGCTTCTTCACTGATCACCTAGTAGGTCCTACCCCCAGCCTTTCCTCCTCAGAGGCCTTGTGCTTGGCCTTTCCTCCAGATATCCACAGGGCTTGGGTCTCCTTTACTTGCCCCTGCCACAATGACACCCTTGAGTGTCACTGAGAGAGCATTGTCATGCTCACTGTGTGCTGACCTTATTACCTATCCCCTCTCCAAGTGGGTCATCTTGCCCCTCGCTGTGATCCCCATGGAGAGAATAGAACTGTCCTTCCCACACTGCAAATACCTCACAGGAGAGCTTGTACGGTTCAAAGAATGAGGGGAACCAGAGCTGTCGGATCAGTCAGACTTGCCTTTCCAAAAGATTCCATCACCCTTACCCTAAATCAGAATTAGACATGAAGAAAAATGGTATTGAAATTTCTTTTTTTTTTTTTTTTAAATTTTATTTTAAAGACAAAAGAATGGAGACATATGAACCAGAAAAGCCATAAACAATACAGAAAATACAAAGTTATACAGAATATAGTAGGGAATTAGAACTGGATGTTGTATTACATAGTTATCTTCACATTAGTTAACACAAAAACATTAAAGGAAATACCAAATTATAGAGAAGATAG
>PVLD010025962.1:0-22902 GCA_004027595.1 Dinomys branickii | reverse complement strand
TGTGTGTGTGTGTGTGTCTGTCTGTCTGTCTGTCTGTGTGTCTGTGTGTGTGTGTTCAGTACTGGGGATTGAACTCAGGGCCTTCACACTGAGCTGCGGCCCTAGCCATCGACTGGTTGGCAGGGTCTTACTAAGTCACTACATTGCCCAGGCTCGACGCAGACTTGTTCTTCTGCCTCAGCCCCGTAGAGTGCTGCAGTCACAGGTGATGGCCATCACACCCAGCTCAGAAAAGGTTTTAAAATTACTCAGTCTTTTGAAATCATTATCTAAAATCATAACCTAAATTTCTGTGACCTCTACATATATGTGTAAATGTTTAAAGTGAACAATTTCAGAAAATATTATCTTTCTTTATTTAGGGTAAATTATAATGCTAATATATTTTAATATTAATGTAATATATTTACATTTCTGTAAATATATATAAGGACTTGGCTTCTGTGAGCCCCTAACTAAGGTTCTGGAATTTAACATTCAACAAATGAAAACAGCATCATGCATATGCCACACGGGGACTCGTAGATACTGAGAGCTGACAGTAGGCAAAACAGACACAGTCCTGGTCTGCACGGTGCAGAGGTCAGAAAACTGTGGCCTTTATGAAGGATCCTGCCTGCCTCCTGTTTTTGTAAATAAAGCTTTATTGTCATACAGCCATGTTGGTTAGTTTGCATGTTATCTATGGCTGCTTTTATGTTACAATAGCAGCTTTAAGTAACTGTGACAGAGACCACATGGTCCACAAAGTCTAAAATATGCACTGCCTGGGCCTTTGTGAGAAAAGTTTGCCCACCGTGGTCTCAGGGATAAATAGATCTCATGTGAAAAATGACATAAAATTGGACAATAAAAGTCCCTGTTTTTCTGGAGCTCACATCTAATAGAGGAGGAGAGGGAAAAAAATATTCATTTATCTCAAACTTCTAGGAAGCCTTTCTAGGGTCTCAGAGTTATTTGAATAAACCTCATCCCTATCCTTATACTTAATAAGGTTTGTTTTTATTGCTGGTTTTGCTTTGATACCAAACTTTTTCAGAGTTCTAAAATTGTGATCATATTCCCTCAACCCTCTATACAGTTAGAGAATTTTTAACTAAATTCTAAATCTTTGTATTTCCTTGAATGATAGCCTTTCACCTTTTCCTTCAATCTTAGATCATTTTAACTGTTAACTTTGAACATATTCAAACAATACTACATCTTTCTTTCTTTCTTTTTGGAATCAGGAATTGAACTCAGGACTTCATCCTTGCCAGGTGCGGCACTGTGCTGCTGATCTTTATCCCCAGCCCCTATACTACATCTTTCTTGAGGTACAATGACCAGAACTACCTAGGTTGTGATGTTTTCCATGCCACTGACACCCTATAAATATTTGTTGAGCTGGGCATGGTGATGCACACCTGCGGTCCCAGCACTGAGCAGGCTGAGGGAGGAGTATTGCTACAAGTTCAAGGCCGCCCTGGGCTATGTGCTGAGATGCTGTCTCAAAAAACCCAAAATATAAAAAATAAATATTTGTTGAGTCAGTGAAAGTCTCTCAAGGGTGGATAAATGGTAGCTTGGTACAAAGAGGTTTTTCTTTTCCTCTTTTAAATCTCCCTCTGGATGTCTGGTACCTAAATCATATCATTAACCACTTTTTATCAATATTTTGTCTGATTTATCTCTTACAAATTTCCCCACAACCTTGATTGTACTGGTTACTTTAGCTTCATATAAATACTGATATTTAAAGAAGATATTTTTGACCTTGTTTTTCTTGTTCTAGGATATTGTGGCTATTCTTGGCCTTTTAAAGTTCATTGTAAATTTTACAACCAGTTTGTCAACCTGCACATACATATCCACAGGAACTCATTTGTGTATTCAAAAATGTAGCTCTTTAGGGTTTGTGGGAATTATGGTGAATCTATATCAATAGAGGCAGAATTTAAACTATCCTGTGAATTTTTTTTTTTTTTTTTTTTTGCGGTACTGGGGATTGAACTCAGGACCTTGCGCTTGCCAGGCAGACTCTTATTCCACTAAGCTGTATCCCCAGCCCTAGAGGCAGAATTTAAATCTTTACAGTAGTGAATCCTCCAATTTATGAAGTATATGTATGTATTAGGTTTTTAGTTTCATTTGATAATTCTGTACACCTTTTGTTAAACATATTCCTTTCTCATTTGCCAACTCTATTTGAGATTCAGCATTTAAACGGGCTACAATATTAGGCCCAGCTACTTTACAGATGTGGAAACCCAAGAGATATAAAATAGTGACATTAGTAACACCTTAGTTCTGTGCTTGGAATACAGTAGATAGTCTCCAGGTGTTACTTGAGTAACAGTTCGCTCTTAGTAGGTGTTTCCTGTGTGGCTGGCTCTGTTCTTGGTGCTTTCATTATTTTGACTTAATGTAGCTGCACAGCTCTCCTGTGAGGTGAGTAGTTATTATCTTCGTGTTACAGACAGAAAAGAAACTGGCGCTCCAAGAGGTTGCACACTGTTCACTTTTAAAGTCACTCGATAGATTCTGATTGGCTAATACACAGAAGTCACATGTAGAGATACGTATTGCAATTGTAATCTCCGTTAATTCAACGGAAAAGCTTTGAAATCAGGGAATTCTGTTTCCCATGCGGACAAATTCCATCCTTCTCAACATTTTTATCTGTAAGCCTTCCCTGCCTAGTACATGTTTTCACCAGCTGTTAGTCCACAGGGACTGTGCGTGCTCACCTGCTCAGTAGCATGTCTTGATCACTTCCTCTCTGGCGCTGGGCCTGGAGGATTGAGAAGTAAATAAAAAGCACAGCCCCTGCTCTTGGGATTTAAAATAAGGAAGAAGGGTGATGAGTAGGTAAATGCACACTTAATTACAATTTGTGATAAGTTGAGTGAATGAAATAAATGTGGTATGGAGCAGTGATGTCACAAGCAAGGCGACATCTTCAGATTAAATGATAATGAAAATTTCTTCTTGCAAAGTGACATTTAGGCTAAGACCCAAAGAACAGGCAGGCAGCCACACAAAAGGAGAGAGCATTCCTGGCAAATGGAAGTGTGTTGAAAACAAAATAGAAACCAGTGTGACAGGCATTCGGCGGGAGAAGAGCAAATAATAAGATGGCTTGAAGGAGACAGGCGAGGGCTGGGCCGCACGGCGGGGTGGACTGCTGGGGTTTGTTCATGCAGTAACAAGAAATCACTGATAGACGTTAAGCAAAGGAATCAAAATGAGTTTGTGTTTCTCAAAGAATGTTTTGGCTGCAACATAGAGAATATGTTAAGAATAGGTTAAATAGGAATAAAAGTGGAGATCACAAGGCCAGGAGGAAGCTCCTGCCACAGCCAGGCTGTAGATGGCGCTCCAGACCAACGGTGTGGACCTATGGCATGCGTGCCACAGCGGGCACACGGAACCGTCTCTGTTGGCAGGTGAGCCAAGTTGCCCCAGCAACTAAGCAGTGCACAGTGGCTGCTTTTCTAAACTCAAATCTCAATATTCGGGTTTAATTGTAGTGTTGGCACTTTATGACAGATAGATGTGTTTGGGGTTGCAGTGTGAGCACTTGGTCTCTAGAAGGCTCACCGTCACTGATCTAGACTATGATGCCGGCAAAAGTGACTCAGAGAGTGCAGTGCAGCAGTTGTGGAGGTAGAGGGGCAACATGCTTTAAGGGGTGGGACTTGGCTGGTGATGGAAACAGACCCTAAGGGTGACTTTCCAGTTTCTGGCCTACATAAAAGGCTGGATGGTGGCTTCATTTATCAAAATCAGGAAACTGGAAGAAGGCAACCTTGGATATATGGGCAGCATCACAGAGTTTAATTTTGGCTGTTAGAAGGATATAGAGAAGTAAGTGACAACCAGGGAAGGCCGGCATCATCTGCCAGGAGGGGAGGACCTCCTGAGATAGGGGGTGTGAGCGCTACCCTGAGGTCTCCCACACGCTGGGCCTACTTTGACAATGGGGTGGCCACTGGTATAAACAGTCATGTTGACTTGTAGAGATGAAAGCCACCCTGAAGTAAATTAAGGCTGTGCAAAAAGAGAAACTCCCTTTGTTCAGCTGCACCCTGATATAATGAACTTCAGCAAACCTTACCAATGTATGGCTGCCTGAGAAGCCAGCAGCCGTGCTCAGCGTTTGGGAGGCTGAACTCCTCCGAAGGCTGCTTATTCTGGCTCACATTTCTGTTCACTCTGTGCTTATGTTTCTCGTTCTCATTTTATTCCCCTCCTCCAGGTCAAACTTGAACTAAAGCAGGCCCAGCAGAAGTTGCTAGACAACACAAAGATGTGCTGCTCTCTCACAGCAGAGTGGAAACATGGTCAGCAGAAAATCAGGGAACTGGAGCTGGAAGGTCTAAAGCAGGCTCAGAGCATCAAATCACAGAGCAACCTGCAGGAAAAGCTGGCTCAGGAGAAATCAAAAGTTGCCGAGGCAGAGGGAAAGGTAATTACTATATCCTCACGCTTAACCAACGCATGTGCCAAATGCCACCACCGAAATCTTATTTCCATAAGGATTTTAACAACTAGATATAGTACAAACCTGATAGAATACTAATTTTTTTACTTCCCTCCATTTTTTCCGTGTTGCTTGATTTCACCTGCTCCTACAATTTCAGTAAAGTCTTACATGTTTTTTAAAACTATGAAGAAAACAGCATGAACTCAAAATTGTAAGTTTCATTAAAGCTGTGACATGAATTAAAGGAACTAACTGCTATATATTTTCAAACTGTAAATGACTTATTTTCCTCTCATTTACATTCATCGTTTATATGTTTTTTTTAATTTTTAGATGGATTTTGGTTATGAAATGAAACATTTTGAAACTTTGCGTTTGTGTTTTAGATTGTCTAACACCAGGTGGCAGTAGCATACAACAACTACACACTTGCTATTCACCTTTGAGATCGAATCTTAAACCAAAAGTCATTTCATCAAGCCATGTACATCAAATAGATATCAAAAAGATGGTAGTAGCCATTTGGATTTAACTTTAAAAATCCAATGTTAAAGCCAAATTTGAAGCAACACCCTATCTTGGATTCAATCCCTGATACTGAAAATAAAATTAAACTGTGTAGATAAGATAGTGGTTATCTTTTGGAGGTGAAGAAACTAAGAATAGACATGAATGAAGGCATGTTCTGTGGTGCTAGAAGTATTCTGTTTCCTGGTCTAGGAAGGATACAAGTGAAGCTTCACTGAGTACCCCTAAGAGAGGTACAACCTTACCATGTTATCACCCCATAGAAAAGTAATTGGTGCTGGGCGTGGTGGTGCACACCTGTAATCCCAGCACTCGGGAGGCTGAGGCAGGAGGACCATTGCGAGTTTGAGACCAGCCTGGGCTACACAGGGAGCTCAAGGCCAGCCTGGGCTGCATAGTGAGACTCCATCTCAAAAACACACACAAAAAAAAGTAATTGGGTAAAATGGTAAAATTAAAAATAGACAACACCAGATATTTGTGAGGCTTAGGTATAGCAGGAACTCTTATATACTGACTTCAGGTGGAAGAGAAGATTGGCATAAAGATGTAAAAATCATCCAACCTAACACATCTACCACTTGGCATAAACGCTAGAAAAACTACTGTATTTCACATATGTCTCAGGAGACAGGATGTACAGTCTTGTTCACAGCAACATTGTTCCAAGTGGCAGAAAAGCAAAAACATCCCAAATGTCCATGAACGCAGACAGAATAAATAAACTGTTGTATACAGGAACTACATAGGTGCACTATGCTGGAGTTCAGTATGCCACTGATTGTTTCCTCCCAGGCTGGGATCAAGCTTGCTACCTGCCTCCCTTCGCCTCCCAGAGTACTGGGGTTACAGACATATGCCACATGCCTGGCTTGATTTTTTTAGAAGCCACCAAAACAACAGTATAATTCCACTGATTAAAAAAAAAAAGTCAAACTAATACAGAATAAAAACTATCATATAGAGAGATCTATTATTTTTAAAAGACCAGGACATGATTAACATATAATAGTTCCCTCTGTTGTGGATCAGAAAGGGATTAACACAGATCACAGAGTAGACTTCAAAAGTATTGGGAATGTTCTCTTTCTTAAACTTGGTGATGGGTTCAAAAGTTTGGCAGTGTCCTTGGCAGCCAGTACTGTGATGTTTTTGTCTGGAATTAAGACAGAAAATGTTTAATTACAAATTCTCAGGCTTGGGATATAGTTCAGGGGTACAGAGCTTCCCCAGCATGCATGAGGCTCTCCGCAGCACTGAAAACCAACACTTCCTAGGGAGGACTAAAGGAGCAGCTCCGAGGAACTTGAACTAGCCTCATGTGGCAGACAGCCCACTGGCACCGCCCTGAATCATTCTGCATCTTCCTTTCTCCTGTGCTGTGTAGGCTCTGAAGGACCTAGATGCCAGAGCTTGGAATTGATACAGAAAGCCCTGCTCAAACAAAAAGGCTGCCTTCAGCTGGCATTTATTGAGTGTGTGTGGTGAATGTTATATCAAACCATTGTAAAGGATTCCTCACTGGGTCAGAAGTACATTAGAGGAAAAACAGATATCCTACTGAAATCTATCCATTCAACAAGTATTTGTTGAGCAGCTACTATGTACCAATCATAGTTTTAAGCAGTATAAGGACTTATGAAAAAATAAACACATTTAAAGGGAGCTTTGTACAGCAAAACATGTTTTGAGCCACTTTGACTTTATTTTGGTGCCCGGTGATAGCCTTGGGTCTAGGTTCAGTCTTTGGCATGTGGAAAGCCAGTTTTTCCAGCACCATTTATTAAAGAGGATATCTTTCTTTCAGTGAACATGTTTGGTCCCTTTGTCAAAGATAAGGTGACTGAGTGTCTTTGTGGTTGTGTCTGCATCTTTTAGTCTGTTCCATTGATTTTCAGGTCTGTTTTTTGGCAATATGTTACAGTTGATATATTGTGTCAACTTGGGGAGTCTAGAGGTTTGGCTGAGTGACTCAGCAGGAAGCCAGGGTGCTTACTTTGTATACATCCTGAGCCTGTGGAAGAGGAGGGCATGGAGATTATGTGAGTGCTAACAGCCCCCTGGGCAGGGGTGGCTTCTTTGCAATGTAAGGGAGGTAGAAAGAGGCTGCTTGCTGCCATTCCTCCTTTTTGCTCTGGTTGTTTTTTGCTGTGTTCTGCTGTCATGAACATTTACCCACTGCCACGTGCCACTCTGCCTCTGAGCCAGCCAAATATGGACTGAAACCTCCACAAACTGTAAGCTAAATAAACCTTTCCTTCCTTCATTGTGGGTGTTGGGTATTTTGTCTCAGCAATGAGAGAAAAGTAACCAAGACACAATACCATGCTGATTTTATCACAGTACCTTTGTAGTATAATTTCTTCTTCTTTTTTATTTTTGCTTTTTGAGGTAGGGTCTCGCTCTGCAGTTCAGGCTGACCTTGAGCTCACTTTGTAGCTCAGGCTGGTCTCAAACTTGCAACGATCCTCCTGTCTCAGCCTCCCAAGTAGTATAATTTCAAATCAGGGATTGTGATACCTCCTGCCTTGCCTTTGTTGCCCAGGATTGCTTTTGCTATTCTGGATCTGTTCTGGTTCCAGATAAATTTTAGGACTGTTTTCTTTAGATCTATGAGGTATACCAATGGTATTTTCATTGGAATTGCATTGAATTTGTATAACAATTGGGAGTGTGGCTATTTTCACAATATTGGGTCTCCCTATCCATGAGCAAGGAATATCTTTCCATGTTTTGAAATCCTCTTCAATCTCTTTTTTCAGTAATGTAGCAACCATTGTAAATTCCTATCATTTTGTTTTGAGGTCATGTATCATTTTTGTTGTTTTTGTGTTGTTTTGATTTTGTCTTCATTGTTGTTTTGTTAGTTTGTGTTCTTTTACTTCTTTTTTTTTTTTTTTTTGCGGTACTGGGGATCAAACTCAGGACCCTGCGCTTGCTAGGCAAGCGCTTATTCCACTGAGCTATATCCCCAGCCCCGTTCTTTTACTTCTTAAAATAAAAAAAGAAAAAGCATGTTTTGATTACATTCTTGATCTACAATGTAGATTCTAAAACATAATTATTTCAAAATGAAATAATCAGATCTTCAGTTCTACCAAGGCATTAAAGAACCTATTATTAGTGACAGGTGACATGTTAATAAGAGATTTGTAAGAGATTTCTATTTGGTTTTGAGGTGTTATTCATCTAGCCACACTGGAGACTGTGTGTTCTTGCACATCACTGTTAGAATTAGGAGGGTAAGTTGGCCTAATACCTCTGAAGGTAGTTTGGCATTATGGATCAAACAAGCAATTCTAATAGCCTTTGCCCTGGAAAATCGTATCTTGTCCAACAGACATTTTTTTGTAATAGCAAAAGGTTGGAACCAAATCCCTCAATAAGAGGCTGGTTAAGGAAGGTTGATCTATCCTTATAGTAGTGTGGTAGGCAAGTGTAAAGAAGAAGACAACTCTCCGTGCACATAGTATTGGAAAACACCGTGTATGTAGTTGTTTCTACAAGTAAGGTGTGTAATCATATATAGTAAGTCATTATTTATATAAAATTTTTGTGTATATGGGGGATAACTATATAATATTTATGAAAAATATACTCTAGAAGAAATATTCATAGAAGAAAATCTCTGGAAGGCTACAACAACCCTAATAACAATGGTCACCTCTCTGGTGGAAGAAAACTGGGAAGAAATGGGATGTGAAGGGGAAGGATTCTTTTTGCTAAATAGCTTCTTTCATATGTCAACACTGAATTATATTCATGTGTTACATATAGCAAATATTAATTTATTTTAAAGTAAAAAGTAGCCATACTTCCTACTTGGTCAGATTTGTATATAAGCAATGCTAAATTTGACAGTTACATGCTGTTTCTCTAATTCAAAAAAATGGTCACACTTACCCTAAAATTTTGCTTGTAAATCTTTTCATTCAAGATTTTGGACCTGCAGCAGAAATTAGAACATGCTCGTAACATCTGCCTCACAGACACATGTATTTTGGGGAAGAAGCAACTAGAGGAAAAGATCAATGAAGCAACAGAAAACGAAGCCAAGTTAAAGCAGCAGTATCAGGAAGAGCAGCAGAAGAGGTAGGAGCAGCACAGCCCGCTCGGTGTTGCAGAGGTTTGAGCAAGACCCAGCTCAGGAGCAGCGCCCTTCCTAGTTCAGCGTGTTCTGTCTGTCTGCTGAAGTAAAGCCACCACACGTGTCTTCTCTGCAGCACTTAGAATGATGAAACTAATGGTTCATTTTTTTGGTTGACTCTGGCACCAGCCTGTGGGATTCCTAGAGACCGTTTTCTTCTTGTTTTGGGTCATACCTGGTGCACAGTTTTCTCAAATGACTGGATTGCCTACAACATATGATATTGTGGGGTTTGTTTTTCTCACTCTCTGCTGCAGCTGGCACAAATCCAGACTACAGCGAGGTCGGTGTTCTGTATTTACCTACCAGTGCTTTTCAAAGTATTCCAGTGGCTTTATAGCCTTTGTTTTGTTTTTGTTTTGTTTTATTTTTGAGACAGATCCTCACTATGTAGTTCAAATTGGCCTTGAACTCACTCTGTAGCCCAGACTGGGCTCAAGCTCTTGGCAATCCTACCTCAGCCTCTCAAGTGCTGGAATTACAGGCACGTAGTACCACACTCAGTTTAGGTATTTTAATAAAACAAACTGCTACCAGATAAGAGCTGTCGTTTATTCTTTTTTCTAAAATTATGGTTATTATTATGATTCTTATTTAAAGCATCTGCTTGGGTACCCTGGACTTCAGTGATCAAGGCCTTTTATGTATATGCAATTCAGAGTGACTCACATACACGCTCTACCCCACACTCCTTAAAATCCTTCTGTAGCTCCCCATTACTGTTAAGGGGAAGTCCACACTGTTCACTGTGGCGTGTTAGACTCTGTGTGAACTGTGCCTCACCTACCATTCTAGCCTCTTTTTCTGTCCCTCCCACCACCATTTTTTTCTAGCTAGTATCATATACAGGATATTCACTAGCGCATTACTCATAACAGCAAAAAAAAAAAAAAAAGTATGAAAGATGTATTAAGCCAGGCACAGCGGTGGGCACCTATAGTCCCAGCTACTCAAGAGGCTGAGGCAGGAGGGTCACTTGAACACAGGAGCTCAAGGCCAGTCTGGGAAACATAGTGAGACAGTCTCAAAAACATAAATAGAAGACATTATATAAATTGTGTTATGTCTATGAATATAGAGGTGTATTATGCTTCTCCAAAGAAATAGAACATACTTAATTATAAGAGAAGATTTAATGCACTGACTCATGCAACCGGAGGCTGAGTAGTCCCACAGTGGCCATCTACAGGCTGGAGAGCAGGGGAAAGCGGCTACTGCTCAGTCCCGGAAGTCGGCAGCCTCACAAGAGGCACTAAGGTTGCAGCCCCAGGAGGAAGCTAGAGGCCTGAGACTCCCCAGAGAGCTACTGGTGCAAGTCCACAAGCAAAGGCTGAAGAACGTAGAGTCTGATGCCAAAGGGTGACAGCAGCAGGAAAAAATGTCCCACTCAAAAGAGCCAAGCCTGCAGGAGAGCACGTCTCTATATTCTTGTGCCTTTTCTTCCGTCTGGCCCCCACCTGTTAAATGGTGCTGCGCACAAGCAGGGCAGGTCCTCCCCGCCCGGCTCACTGACCAGCCTTCTCTGGAGACACTTCCAGGCGCGCGGACATCTACTTTCTCAACCGTTTAGGCCTCCCTCAAGCCAGTCAGGTTAACAGCCCAAACCAGCCGTCACACCATGAAACAGAATGCTGCACAACTGCTTGCAATGGTAGTGTATCATGAAACTAACAAAAGGGTGGAAAATCCCAAGAGTTCAGAGATAGCATACTTCCTAATCACACGAGTCAACGAATGAATCATGGGAAATTTAAGGTATCTTGAACTGAAATGACAATGAAAATACAACTTACAAAATTTGTAGAATACAGCAAAAGCAGGGAAACTTTGACCATTGAATATATATATCATATATATATTCAATTTATATATAATTTGAAGCTATGATTGGATATTGAATATAATATAATATCCTTGGTTGAATTTTGAATATACTACATATGGAAAAATCAAAATCAATAACCTAACCTTAGGACACTAGCGAAAGATGAGCATTATAACCCTAAAGCAAACAAAAATGAGCAGGCTAGTCAGTGAGACTGAAAGCAGGAGAATAGAGAAAAATTGATGAAACCAAAAGATGGTTCTTCGGACAGACTAATAAAATTGGCAAAACTCTAGCTAGCTTAGCCAAAAATATACAGATTACTAATACCAGAAATGAAAGATCAGTATACGTACTAATGCCATGGAAATTAAAAGGGTACTAAAGGACAGTTTTAGCTCTACGAATTTGATAACTTACATGAAATGGACCAGTTCCTTGAAAGACATAAACTAAGAGAAACGGATAATCATAACAGGCCTATTCAGTATCTACTAAAGGAATTGAGCCCTCTGGGCCTGGCAGCACACATCTGTAGTCCCAGGAGCCGGAGGTGGGAGAGATCACTCACCCCACAAGGTCAACATCCATCCAGAAAACATAGCAAGACCCCACTCTCAAGAAAAAGTTGGATCAATAGCTAATAACTTTCCAAATCGAAAGCAGCAGGCTCTGATGGTTTCACTGGTGAATTGTACCAAACATTTAGGAAAGAATGTAACTTCTTACAATCTCTTCTAGAAAAATTGGATAGAGGACACTTTCTACTGTTTTTGAGGAAAGCACTACTCTAGTACCAAAACACGATAAAGTTGTTACACAGGAAAGGGAGCCAGGCATGATGGCACACCCCTATAATCCCAGAATTTGGGAAGCTGAGTCAGGAGGATCACTGTGAGCTGTGGCCAGCCTGAACTGCCTCATGAAACCCTGTCTCAAGAAGGCTGGAAAAAAAGAAAAAGAAAAGGAAAAAGAAGGGAAACTATAGACCAGTGTCTCTCATGAACAGATCCAGACTCCTTAAAGTGGTTTGTCAGGTTCTGCATGACATAGACCTATCTTACCTTTCCAGTCTCATTGTCTTGCCACTTCCTTATCCCCGTGCTGTTCTGGCCAAATGAAATCTTCTCACATCCCTGAAGAAGATGATGGTAATAGTAATAACAATAGTGTCAAATATTGCAATAACACTTTTTTAGTAGTGGCTTTTGTAATCTATTAGCTTGGCTAAGATAAAATGTTTCCCAGAATTCCTTCAATGAACGTTCTGATTAGAGTGGACCACAAGAGAGAGATTCGTGGAGAAGGGTGAAAGCACAGCATTTTGTTTCCTCTGCTTGGCAGGTTGGAGCAGGTGCTTTTGCAGTTCACACATGGTGCACATATCTGCTGCTCACCTTGGCATGAGGCAACACCCATGCCTATAATAGCTCCACCTGCCCCGGATCCTCCTCCAGCTTCTTCTTCTCCTGGGCCAGGTGTCCACTGAGCATCTTCACAGTGGTGGCAGCTTTTCTTGCAGGACACCTACTTCATCAAGGTTGGAGGCTGAGAGAGCTGGCCTGAGCTCCCATCCACCCTGAGTTCCAGCTTGCTGATGCTGTTCCCACTTTAGATCCATCTTCACTTCTTCATTGTCCCGTAGACTTTTATTTTTTCTACCAGAAATCAAACTCAGGACCTTGCACTTGCCAGGAAGGCACTGGGCCACTGAGCTATATCCCCAACCCTGTCCTGTAGACTTTAAACTCCAACATATGACACAAAGATGACAGCCACATGGACTGTGAAATCAGAGCTCGGAATTGCAGAAGAGCAAATCTTTGTAACAAATCTCTTATTAAGGCTGAGGCTGTAGCTTTGTGACAGAGCACATGCAGATAGCCCTGGCGTCGATTCCAGCACTGCGAAGTGGAGGGAGGGAGGGAGGGAAGAAGAGGAGAGGGCGGGGAAAGGGAGGAGGGAGAGGAGGAAGAAGAAAGAGGAGGAAGAAGGGAAGGAGGAGGAAGAAGGCGAGAAAGGAGGAAGGGAGAGAAAGAGGAGGGAAAGGAAAGATGATTAGGTCAAAATCTGAAGGAACACTGGCTGCTGTATGCAGGATGGTTTGGGAAAGAGGCTCAGTCCATAGGGAGAACAGGTGCCGTGTCAAACTGCAATTTCTCCTAGCCTCTGCTTCTTAAAACTCTTTCTCTGTAATACGTGAACTAATTTCTAACATATCTGTGAGTTGCTGTTTTAATTTTGACTTCCTGCTTTTCAATTTCAGTTTCACCTCCCAAGGCTTACCTCTTAGTGTGGTTCCTTGATCAGAAACTAAAAAAGAACCAAAGAGAAGGCAAGAATAGCAGGAAATTGCTCAGCTATACACACAGTAAATTGCACAAACAGAAATGACAGGAGGAATGTCAGTGCAGTGATGGGTGGGCCTGAGAGCAAGCAAGCACAGCAATGCTTAGGGAAGGGGCACTTGTACCGAGAGCCATTAGAAGGAGAGGTATGAGTATAGGCCCAGGTCTCAGATACAAATCTTCCCAGCAATCTGTGGGTTCCCTAGAATACTAAGTTAGAGAAAGCGAACTGATCTGGCCAACGATAGTGTTTTGCTGTCCCCCAGCATGTAGGTGAGAATTTTGCTCACCAATACTAATTCATCATTATCATCATCATGTTCTTCAAGACGAGTCTCCTAAGTCCTGGGGACTTTGGTCTGAAATCCTCAGAAATCCTCTGAAACTTTCCACAACTAGTCTAATGAGACTCACTTTTAAGAGCTGGGTGTGGTGGTGCGAACCTGTAATCCCAGCACTCGGGGAGGCTGAAGCAAGAGGATCACTTTGGGTTTGAGCCCACCCTGAACTACAAAGAGAGACCCTGTCTCAAAAAAAAGAGACAGGGATAGAGAGATAAAGAGAGAGAGACTCGCTCTAAAGGAATAAAGTGTCATAGCGCTCTTTTGGAAAAGGGGTGAATTGCTTCATCAAATGTAGGCTCCTTCATGACGTAGCAGTGTTTGTAACTGCCATCCTAGTTTGAACCCACAAGATCAAGGGCTCAATGCATAAAGCAGTGAGAAAGAATGAACATGGGATCCAAGACTAGAGCTCTATTTCCAACTTTTCCTAGCTGTTCTCTGGGCCACATTTTCCTCATCTCTGAAATAAGGAAAGTTATTTCTTCCTTATTGGGTTGTTTTGATAGTGAGAGAAATAGGCCCGCTGTTTTGGTGTATGCCTGTAATCCCAGCACTCGGGAGGCTGAGGTAGGAGGATTGTTGTGAGTTCAGGACCAGCGTGGGCTACAAAGTGAGCTCAAGACCATCCTGAACTGTATAGAGAGATCCTGTCTCAAAAAGACAAAAAAAAAAAAAAAAAAGTGAGAGAGATGACTACAAAAAGCTTCTATCATAAAGGAGGTTCCCAGAGTTATTCCCTTTATTTTATGGACACATGCCCTGCTTCCCTGCATTAAAAACAATCCCCTGTGATGGCATACAAATTTTAGGTCTAAGTTTCTTCACCAAATGTAGCGATACACGGTGTGATTTACTGTGCATTAACTGTCCTCAGGAAACTCCTTGATCAGAACGTAAGTGAACTACAAAGGCAAGTGAGAACCTTGCAGGAGAAAGAGACTCAATTGGAAATGACCAGTTCCCAGCAACAAGAGGCCTTACTTAAACAACTGGAAAATGAGAAAAGAAAATGTGATGAGGTAAGAAAGTAAACAGAGGTGCCTCTCGCTTTTCCCGCTCACACAGATCTGAGGGATAGTGACCTATTATCGATAGCGCTTGACCCATTCAGTTTAGTCACAGTTCTGCCAGGAAAGCTTAAGCTACTATAGGCGTGTCAAGTGCCAGGGGAGGGAAATGGCTTTTCTCTACCCTTCTAGATTCTTTGGCAGAGAGCTATGACTGAAACTGACATAAGACAGATTAACTCTAATGATGTACACATGCAAGGACATCAAAAATGTGAGACTCAGCAAGAGCCTGATGACAGATATTTATATGACATCCTGATCTACAGATAAGAGTGGTGGCTTGGGGCCCTGGGGTGTGATGGGGACAAGGTTTGGGGGTGGGGGATTGTCTCCATGCAAATGAGAGGCTCTCAGGTAATCAAAGTTGCCTGTAGCAGCCCTCTGCCTAACACACATAACTTGTACAAGTCTAGATTTCTTGTATAGATATAAACTTTTTCTACAACAGAACAGCTTTTCAGACCTACTCCTATGTCTGCAGTGTCTCAGACTAATATGAATTATATTCAAATGTTCCAAAGAAGTATATTTTGGGGTGGCTCATTCCAGTTTCCTAGGGCATGTGTCCTAAACCCCAGCACAGGCACAAAAGATTTAATATAGGGGGAAGGATCCTCACAATGCTGTTGGAAGGGACAGCAGAGAACGAAAGATCAGAAGGAACTGCTGTGGGTTTTCAATAAATTCAGATCAGAAGTCACAAGGAAGCCATTTCCTGCGGCACCAAAGTGAGGAATTTACAGGACTCTCCTCATCTCCTACTGTGTCTCGTCTGCTTTCTGCCCATTCATCGAGCTGCTGGTGCCGGAGGAGAAAGAGGGAACCAAACCTCTATACTCACACTACACCTGGCTCCCTCCGGCTCTGGCTCTTGTCTTGGGGCAGTGAAACAGCATACAGCGAGCAGTGGGGAATGCACAGCGGCATGCTTATTGGAAAGAATAGAAGGAAAGCTCCCTGCTTGTCAGAGAGGGGTTCCATAAGAGGGACACCATAGATGTTTAAATCCGTTGGCTTTTTCTACAGGTTTTGGTACAGGTGAACGTGATAGGGGGCAGGGGCGCTCCTGGTGCTGGTTGGCCTCTGCTGTCCACAAAGCATTTTACTTTCTCCAGGGCTTCTCCGCTTTGCTGAGAGACCTCTTTTTTTGTTCCTTGCATTTCATTAGGCCCTGACAGCTTGATTAAGTTCATTACTTGGACCCTCTGGTATGTTAACTCACTTAAGCCCCGACTTGTAGCTTACTTCAGGCCAACTGTTCAGGCCCCATGCCCTGGCCACCTAGCTTTTGTCTGCCTCCTGGCGTTCACACCATTCACAGCACATCTGACACCAGATGGGTGATTTCCCCACACACGCACATCAAGCAGCTCTTCAATTCTGTGTCCCTCGTGGTGTACACAGGTGTGATCCAGGTTCACACACGTTCTTGGAATGAGCATTTGATTCCATTGCTGAAGGGCTCTGTGCCCCGAGGCTCCGTGCCACATGGCTCCACGCCACTTGAGATGCCAGTTGCAAGTCCAGTTTTTTGCTTCTGTTTCTGACCATTAGCTACAAATCTGGGGATCCCACAGCCCACTCTCAAGTTTGGTTATTTGTTAGAATAGCTCATAAAACTCGAGAAAACAGTTGACTTCCTAAGTCATTCACTTATTGTAAGAGGATACAGCTCAGGAGCAGCCAGACAGAAGAGATGCACAAGACCATGGACGTGGGAAGAGCTGTGGTGCTCCCGGCCCTCTCTGGGCACCGCCCTCCCTGCGCCTCCACGTTTCGCAGGCTGGGAGCTCACAGAACCCCGTCCTGCAGGGGCTTTAGGAAAGCTTCCGGCTTAGTGTTCTGCACAAAAACAGCTTGGAAGTCAGCACCATTCTATCCTAACCATAAGTTGAAAGCTCAACAAAATGAAAAAAATCAAGTATTCTTCATCCATGAAAGAAATGAGGTCACAGGGCAACTGCCGCCCCTGAAATTGGAGATGTCACAGGCAAATCCAGAAAATCACAGCTTACCAGAGTGAAAGCCCCACGAGAAATGGCCCCGGAGGGGGGCAACCCAAAGTGTTCATTGATGAATTATTCGAGGCTTGGCCTGGATAAGTCTGAGAGCTAAAACCTCTAGGGGACTGGGTCATTATGGGGCGCTCATACTTTTGTCAGTTTCACCTGCTGGAGCTCACCAGGTTCTTACCAGTCCAATCTGTAGACTCAGCCCAGGGCCTTCACACTGAGCTATCCCCCATCCTTTCTTTTAAGACAGGGTCTTGCTAAACCGCTAAGTTGCCCATGCTGGGCTCAAACCTGTGACCCTCCTGCCCTCAGCTTCCCAGAGTGCTGAATTACAGGCATGTGCCACAGCCAGCTCGTTCTGAACTTCTCAACAAGGGCTGCCCTCGTAGGAAACTATTTGACCAGGGCCTAACCTGATGGGGATTTGTTGGTGCCCCATTGACCTAGGAGAAGGGAAACACCCAACTCCTGCTAGCTCTGCCCCATATAAGGGAGTGGGGAGGGGGCAGGGAACGAAATCTGTGTGAAACTCACAGTACAGAAGAACAAGCTCAATAAAAGACTGTAACCTAATCAAGGGGCTACAGAATGCTACCCATCCCTGCACACACCTTACCAGCACCTTCCTAAAGAGGGGACATCACTGTATATCCCATAGACATTGAAATACTATAAATAGCTACATGCCCACAGATATGGTAACCTGGATGGAATGGTCCAATTCCTTGGTCCTCATGTGACACACAAAATGGAAAGGCACAGGCTGCCAAACTCACACATGAAGAATAGACATCTAATAGAACTATGGCTAGTAAGGAAATTGAATCCTTAATTAATAACCTTAAAACAAAAAGCATTAGAACCAGATGGTTTTATTGGTAAATCCTACTAAACTAACTTGCTTGCTTTCTTTTCTTTCTCTCTTCCTCTTCTCCTTCCTTCCTCCCTCCCTCTTTCCCTCCCTTCCTGCCTTTCTTTTTGGAGTACTGGTGACTGAGCCCAGAACCTTTGCACTCAGCTATGTTTCCAACCCTTACTTTTTGAGAGAAAGTCTCACTAAGTTGCTAAATTGCCCAAGCCTGGCACGAACTTGTAATCCTATTGCCTCAGCCTCCCAGTGCGCCAGGATTACAGGCATGTGCCACCATGCCTGGCTCTACCAAACACTTAAGAAATAAATTATTCCAGTTCTTTATTCCTTTTTATAAGATAAAAGCAGAGGCTGTACTTCCTAACTTATTCTATGAGGCCAGAATTACCTTAATACCAAAACCAGACATTACAAAAGAATACTGCAGATTAGTATCTCTTGTGGATACAGATATAAAAGTCCTCAGTAAACTGGGCATGATAATGCATGCCTGTAATCCCAGCACTGGAGAGGCTGAGGGAGGAAGATCACAAGTTCAAGGCCATCCTGGGCTACATAGAGTCTTCAAGGACAGCCCAGACTATATAGCAAGACCCTATCTCCAAAAACAAATAAACAAACAAAAACTAAACAAATAAAATCCTCAGCAAAATATTAGCAAATTGAATCCAAAATGTATATAAAAAGTATTCACCATGATCAAGTAAGATTTATCCCAGATATACAAACCTGGTTCCACACTTGGCAATCAGTTACATAATCTGTCACATCCACAGGCCAAAGAAGAAAAGTAACATGATGCTATCTTAGTTTGTGTTTCAAAAAAAATACCCGAGACTAGACAATTTATAAAGAACAGATATTTACTGGATACAGTTCTAGAGGCCCGAGGCCCACAGTCAAGGCACCAGCAGGACTGGCATCTGGTGAGGGCTGCTCCCTGCTTCTGAAACGATGCCTTATCACTTCCTCCTTCACAGGGAAGGAACTTTGTCCTTGTGCAGTATATGGAGTGGGAAGGCGGACGGGCTTGCCCTTCAATGTCAAGGCCTCTTATAAGGTGCTAATCCCACTCACGAGGGCAGAGCCCTCCAGATGCAATCACTGCTCCGAGGCTACACCTCTTAATACTATTACACTGGGATAGCAACATGAATTTTTGAGGAAATCATCGTTCAAACCATAGCAGCTACATAAAAGGATTTTACAGGCTCCAGCATCCTTTCATGGTAAAAATTCTCAATAACCTAGGGCTAGAGGAACACTCCCACATATGTCCTCAGGAATTGCAGTTTAAAGCAATGATACCACTACATACCTGTTTGAATGGCCAAATCCAGAACAACAATGTCACCAAATGCCAGCAGAGATGTGGCCCAGTAGGAACTCTCCTTGCTGATGGTACTGCAAAATGATATAGACACTTCGGAAGACAGACTGGTTTCTTACAACTAAGCCTATTCTTACCATACGGTCCAATAATTGCACTCCTTACTGTTAACAAAGGAATTGAAAACATGTCTACCCCAAACCTGCATGTGGATGTTCATGCCAGGTTTACTCACAATTACCAAGACATAAAGCCAACTGTGACAGTTGATTGAGTGTGTCAGTTTGAGAAAAGAACACCCAACTACATTGACTCAGCATAGTTCTGGGTGTGGAAGACCCACCACAGGCAGGTTTATCACCAGAACACTGTAAAAGGGAAATGAAGAGAAAAGGGGAGAAATTAAGAAGGCAGGCTTGCTTCCGTTTCCTTCAGAGGGGCTCAAGTCTTCGCTTTCACCCTGGATATTGTCTCCCCGCTTCCAGTGCAGACCCTTCAGCCTCCAAATACCTACTCGCATGGACACTGCACAGAGCTCCAGGCCTTTGACTGGACCCTTGAGATCCCCAGGACACAGACTGACTTTTTGTGCTCTTCCACACCCAACTCTGGACAGCCACCATAAGCCAATCTGTAAATTCTTAGATATTTGTGTATCTTGTATTATATCTGTTTCTTTAGTAAATACTGACTGATATACCAGCCAAGATATCTTGCTTTGGGCACCACTAAAAACTTTCGTGACCTGTAATCCCAGCACTCAAAAGGCTAAGGCAGAAAGATTGCTGCGAGTTTGAGGCCAGCCTGTGCCAGAAAGTGACTTCAAGACCAGCCTGAACTACACAATGAAACCCTGTGTCAAAAAGTTAAAAAAAAAAAAGCTTGCATAAAGCTGGACATGGTGGCACACATTTGTAACCCCAGTACTTGGGAAGCTGAGGCAAGATCGCTGTGAGTTTGAGGCCAGCCTGGGCTGCATAGCAAGACTCTCTTCCAAACAGAGAGAAAGAGAGAGAGAAAGAGAGACTTGCATGAACTATCAAACGTAGTATGTGTTGATTCAGAATCTAAAGAGGCAGCTCCAAGCACTTGATCCTTCTCCCATGAATAGTGTTCAGGCTTCAGGTCAGAAAGCAACTGTGGACAACTTGCCCTTCCAGGTCATCTGTTCTGGCTCTGCCTTCAAGGACTGGGCCCTCAGTCATCAGAGATTCACAGACTCACTGTGAAATACCCGCTAAGGCCCTAAAGCACACTGTGACTTTAAACTTCATTTTCCTAATTCCCCCTCTGAATTATGAAGCTTCAGACTGTGTGCAGTCCACAGGTGTTAACCTTGATTCAGAGCCACTGCACACTTATCCCTCAAAAGTCGGTGTCTTTCCCTTTCTCCAGTGTCCAGTCATCCTCTAAAAGGCCACAGATCTCTGTAGAGAAAGTTTAAGAGAAAATCACGTACTTGTAGCAGTATCACAGGGTTTTTTCCTGAAGAAAATGACACTCCTGTCAGTCAAGGGCTCCAGGTCTGTGAACAGGCTCAACTCTAGGGACTGAGCCTAAAGAGGCCTTCACTCTCCACCTGAGTGATTTAAATGGGGCTGTTCAGGAGAACCAAGGGGATTTACCTAGTTAAAAATACAGTTCAAGTAAGATTTAAATCTCGCCCCTTTTAACCAACCCTAGATTGCTGAGTGAAATCATTGGATTATCTCCCTGGCTCTGTGGCCTTTCAGCAGTGAAATGCCCTCCTTGTAGTGGGATTTAAGCACTGCCACTTGACCTCTGGCCCTGTAGGATAGTCAGTCCAATTAAAATCAGGGAGCCCCTTCAGCCTTGGCACCTCCCACCATCCTGCTCAGCAGGTCAGCATTCTAGAGCATTTCAAGGAATCTGGTGCTCCCTTGCCAATACGCAGGAAGCCCTGGTGCAAGTATACTCTGGACCCCCTAGCTTTGAGATGGATGAGCAGGACACTTGTGTTAAGTCCACTCTAAGTTTTCTGTGTTCCAAAGCCTTTAGTTTTCCTCTTCTCCCTTAAGCATGTTTGGAGGGCTGCTGGGGATCACACCAGGGCCTTGTGCATGACTGACACGCTCAACCACTACACCACATGCTTGGCCGGAAGTATGGTGTCTTCAGGTATGGGGATATAACATCAGCTCTCTGGGAGACTGACACAGGAGGATCACAAGCTTGAACCTAGCCTGAACAATTTAGTGACTTAGGGAGACCCTGTACCAAAATAGAAATTTAAAAAGTTGGCAATGTAGCCCTGTGTGAAGGCCCAAGATTCAATCTCCAGTACCACCAAAACAATAACAAAAACTATGGCATCTTTCATGATTTGTTTTGTTTTGAGAGAGGTTCTCACTACGTGTAGTCCAGGCTGGCTTTGAACTTGCTGTGTACCCCCAGGCTGCCTTCAAATTCATGATCACCCTTCCTTAACCTCCCCCATGCTAGGATTACAGGTGTGTCCCACCATACCTGGCAAAGTATGGCATCTTACTATTATTTAATACAGGTTGCAGGCTGGGGATATGGCTCAGTGGAATAAGCGCTTGCCTAGCAAGCGCAGGGTCCTGAGTTCGATCCCCAGTACCGCAAAAAAAAAATAATAATAATGCAGGTTGCTGTTGTGTCCAAGTTTCAATCGGCAAACTATTGAAGTCATCTCTAGATGTTTTAAGTTAACACATTAAATCCTAACCCTTGGTAAGTGCATTCATGTCAGTAAATTTGGCCTGTTCAGTGTTATGGTCCTTCCTCACTAGTGTAACTCCTGACAAACTTAAAATGGCAGAATCTTACCAGCCTTTCAATATGGCAGTCCCTAGGTCAGTCCTTATATTCAGCACCCCACAAGATATGCTGGAACCCAACTCTAGCTATGTAGGACTGGCGGCCATCAGTAGTGGTAGTGATAGAGAGGTGGTTCTTAAAAGCAATAGGCATCTTATTGCAGAGCAGCTGCCCCATGTGCAAGTAATGCAGAGTGCTCAGAACAAGCTGGTTAATTTCCTGAGGAGAGCAAGGGCAGCTTGTGCTGGCAGGAGAAACTCATTGAATTGTCAGATCCTTTTAGATGTTTTCATCCAAAATTCTCAGGTTTCCATATATTCCCCAAATCATGTTTTCCACATAAGAGTTCTGGCAAGGCCATGAAATCAATTTGTGCTGTAAATCTGCAACCCATTAAATGAAATTTGGGATGTGGTTACACTGGTCTTCTGGCTACAAGAGCAATTACTTTAAGACACTCACAGAAGCTCTCCGCTTCTTTGACTGTGCCTTGTTCCAGTAATTAAATCCCCTGGTTGGACATTTTCTCCTTGTAAGCTCATTAATATGGTCAGAGGTGGCTAACTCACCCCCAAATCCTTGTAGTTCTCAAGTCCATTATAACATTCTTTGTACGAGTCATGTGGTCTTGCAGATTGATAATTTAATAAACTTTTTGTCCTGGTTTCCTAGTAGTAATGACAAGATCACATTGCAAATTGAGCATACCTAATCTAAAAACTCTGAAATCTGAAATGCTCCAAATCTGGAATTTTTTGATCTAGGCATGAGTGCATGCCTATACTGCCAGGTACTCAGGGGCTAAGGTAGGAGGTTCACTGGAGCCCAAGAGCTTGAGACCCCAGTATCTATCTGTCTGTCTGTCTGTCTATGAAACTTCTGAGTGATGCCATGGCATTGCAGATAGAAAATTCCAGATCTGCCCTTACATGATAGTTCACAAAGTATAGGTGCTCTAAAAACATTGTATAGAATTATTTTCAGGCTGTGTGAATAAGATGTTTATGAAACATAAGTACATTTTTTGTTTAGGTCTCATCCCCAAGATATCTCATCATGTGAATATAAATATTCCAAAATAAAAAAAAATGGAATCCCAAATAATTCTAGACTGTAGCACTTTGGATATGGGATATTCAACTTGAACCTTCAAATCT
>PVLD010025961.1:0-22904 GCA_004027595.1 Dinomys branickii | reverse complement strand
TAGTATCATGTCATCTGCAAATAGTGATAGTTTGACTTCTTCCTTTCCTATCCTTATTCCTTTTATTTCTCTCTCTTGTCTGATTGCTCTGGCTAGTGCTTCCAGAACTATGTTGAATAGGAGTGGTGACAATGGACATCCTTGTCTTGTTCCTGACTTTAAAGTGAAAGTTTTCAGTTTATGTCCATCTAGTATGATGCTGGCTGTTGGTTTATTATAGATGGCTTTGATCAGATTGAGGTAGAGGCCATCTATTCCTATTTTTTCTAAGGCTTTTAACATGAATTCATGTTGGACTTTATCGAAAGCCTTTTCTGCATCTATTGAGATGATCATGTGGTTTTTGTCTTTGACTATATTAATATAGTGTATTACGTTTATTGATTTGCGAATATTGAACCATCCCTGCATTCCTGGAATGAATCCTACCTGGTCGTGGTGTATAATTTTCCTTATGATTCACTGTAATCTATTTGCCAATATTTTGTTGAGTATCTTTGCATCTATGTTCATTAGAGAGATTGGCCTATAGTTCTCTTTCTTGGTTGGGTCCCTCTCTGGTTTTGGTATCAGCATGATACTTGCCCCCAGAAATGTGTTGGGGAGAGTTGCTTCCTTTTCGATTTCATTGAAGAGTGTGAGGAGTGTTGGCATTAGATCTTCTCTGAATGTTTTATAGAACTCTGTTGTGAATCCATCAGGGTCTGGGCTTTTATTTGTTGGTAAGTTTTTAATAACCTTTTCAATCTCATTAATTGATATTGGGTTGTTCAGGATTTTTACATCTTCCTGATTCAATTTTGGTAATTTGTACCTTTGTAGGAATCTGTCCATTTCTTCTGTATTTTCTATCCTATGGGAATACAGATTTTCAAAGTAGGTATTAATGATCTTTTGGATTTCTGTGGGATCTGTAGTGACTTCATCCTTTTCATTCCTTACTGCATGAATTTGAGATCTTTCCCTTCTTTCTTTGATAAGGTTGGCTAGGGGTTTATCAATTTTATTTATTCTTTCGAAGAACCAACTCTTTGATTCACTAATTTTTTGTAGCGTTTTCTTCATCTCAATTGCATTAATTTCTGCCCTGAGTTTTATAATCTCCTCCCTTCTTTGGGCTCTTGGTTTGGCTTGTTGCTCTTTTTCTAAGAGTTTGAGGTGTATCATTAGGTTATTTATTTGCTCTCTTTCTGTTTTCTTTCTATATGAGTTCATTGCTATAAATTTCCCTCTGAGGACTGCTTTCATTGCATCCCACAGATTCTGGTAGGTTGTACTTGCGTTTTCATTTATTTGTAGGTATTTTTTAATTTCTTCTTTAACTTCTTGTGTGACCCATTGGTTATTCAGTAGGTTGTTGTCTAATTTCCAAGTGTTTATGTGGTTTTTGGAGTTCTCTTTGTCATTAATTTCCAATTTCATTGCACTTTGGTCCGATAATATGCATGGGATAATTTCAATTCTTTTGCATTTAGGTAGATATGCTCTATGGGCTAGAATGTGATCTATTTTAGAGAAAGACCCATGTGCAGCTGAGAAAAATGTGTATTCTGGTGTTGTGGGGTGGAACACTCTGTATACATCTACTAAGTCCATTTGTTCACACTTTTGGTTCAGGTCTGTTAATTCTTTGCTGAGTTTCTGTCCAGTTGACCTGTCCCTTTGTGTCAGAGGGGTGTTTAGGTCTCCTATTACAATAGTGTTATTAGTTATTTGATTTTTCACGTCTGTTAAGATTTGACTTGTAAAGTTAGGTGCTCCATTGTTTGGTGCATAAATGTTTAGGATTGTTACCTCTTCCTCTTGCAGCTTTCCCCTAACTAGTATGTAATGGCCTTCTTTATCTCTTTTGATTGTTTTTGGTTTGTAGTTTACATTGTTTGCAAACATAATAGCTACCCCTGCTTTTTTCTGGGGACTTGTTGCATGGAGAATTGTGTTCCAGCCTTTAACTTTCAACCCGTGGATTTCCTTTTGAGTAAAATGTGTTTCCTGTATACAACATATCATTGGATTGTGTTCCTTAATCCACTCTTCCAGTCTTTTCCTTTTGACTTGTGAATTGAGGCCATTTACATTAATGGTTAAAATGGTTATATGTTGGCTTATTCTAGTCATGTTATTTACTTGCTGTTGTTTTCCTTGTTTTGCTGACTGTTTACTTACTTGTTCTGTTTAGGGAGTTATTTCTATCTTTGTTCTTGAGATTATGGTCTCTTTTTTCTCTGTCTAGAATATCTTTTAGTGCTTTTTGCAATGCTGGTTTGGCACTCATGAAGTTCTTCAGTTGTTCTTTGTTGTGGAAATATTTTATTTCTCCATTGAATTTGAGGGATAGTTTTGCAGGATACATCAGTCTGGGTTGGAAGTTGTTTTGTCTCAGAATCTATAATATCTCGCTCCAAGCTCTTCTTGATTTCATGGTTTCCGTTGAGAAGTCTGCTGTGATTCTGATGGGCTTTCCTTCATAGGTGATGTGTTTCATTTCTCTAGCAGCTTTTAATATTGTGTTCTTTTGCTGGATATCTGGGATCTTGACTGTTATATGTCTGTGTGTGTTTTTCTTTGGGTTATGGATCATTGGGGTTCTAGATGCCTCCATTAACTGTACCTCAGTATCTTTTACCTTGTTTGGGAAATTTTCTGCTATTATTTCAGCAAATATTCTTTTTATATCGTTTGTGTGGTCTCCTGCTGTTTCACTCACTCCTATTACTCGAATATTATTGCGTTTTGCCTCATCTTGCAGCTGTTGGATTGATTTTTCTTGTGTCTTTGATAATTTTTTGAGATCCTTCCTTTCATGCTCATAAGCTGCCATGCTGTCTTCAAGGTCTGAAATTCTATGTTCGGTTTCATTTAAGCGGTTTTGCAAGCTTTCCGTGGAAGTTTTCAAATCCTGGCAATCTCTTTGGACCTGTTTCATTCTTGGTAATTCATTCCTAAATTGCTCTTGTAACGTTTCTATTTGTTTCCTATTTTCTTCTAATCTTTTATCTATTTCTTCTCTATGTATATGGGACATTTCTTCCATTATAGTTTTCAGTTCATTTTTTGTCTGAGAGATCATTGCAGGCATGTGGCTTATTCCTGCTTTAAGCTCTTTTATGGCCTGTTGGAGTTGTTTTATTTAGGATGCAATTGTTTCATAACTTGCAGGTATGTGGCTTCCTGGTTCCCTTGTATCCTCACATTCAGGACTTGTTCTGGGTGGGGTTGAGTTCTGAGACTGCGTTTTGTTCTTCTCTCCTCCCATTTTTGGGTATCAGATTCAAAATATTGAGCAATAAATTACCCAGGCAGTTCACCAGGCAAAGGTCTACTGCAGAGGCTGCTCCAATGACTCCTTCTCTTTGGGAGAATGTCCCTTAAGCTTTCTGCTGAGAGTTCCACTTAAAAGGCTGTTCAGGTGCTGGTTTCTCGGGTGAGCTACTCCCTACCGAGAGACCTGGGTGGGTGTGTAAGACAGCTCCCCCGCCCTCCCAGGGTTCCCTGCAGGTATAGGGACGGATCTCCTCCCCCTCTCGGTGATCCAGTCGTGAGCGCAGATAGCTCACCAGTTTTCGGAGTCCCTGCAGGCAGGAAGATTCCAAAGTGCCAGCTTTTTGTGCTATGCTTGCGATCCGCCGCTCCCCGCCACTTCTGTTTCCTCGCGCTCTCCGGGTCTGGGGGAGGGAGTGGGACGCTCCGCTCCTCTGTGCTCCTCGCGCCGCCTCGGCTGCGGACTGCAGGTCGCTGAGGGCCTTGGCTGCGTAGCCTGCCCAATGTGCGTGAGATCCGAGACCGCCCCACGTTACCGCTGCTAAAAAGCTGATTTCTGACGGGAGTTGCTGGGGAGCTGTGCCAGTTCGGGAGGCGGGAGGGATCGAGCTGGCTGTGCCCCCAGGGTGCTCGGACCCAGCCAAGCCACCTCCCTGCATGGAGCGTCTCTGGTTCCCAGCGTTCGGGGCTTTCCCGCGTCTCGCCACAGCAATTTGGGCCGCCCTACTGCGTCTCCCCTGGCAGCTCAGAGAAACACATTTAGTTTGAACTTCCCAGCCGAGGTCCCGGCATTCACGCTCGCCAAGTCTGTCTCGAGCTGGTGCTGTTTATCAAGGAGGATCGCTCCTTTGCTGCTCACCTGGTTGCCATCTTCCCGGAAGTCCCAGACACCCTTCCTTCTCGGTCATTTGCCAATGGGCCCCAAGCCTGCCTACTGCTGCCTCTAAGTTTCTCAATTTCTTCGACACAAGGAAAACCAAGGCCCTGACTTCCCCAGCCAGCCAGCGAGGCCTATTGCCCACTACTGTCGATAACAATGAAACAATGTGCCAGCCGCACAGCAGTATAATTTTCTTTTCATAAAGGGAGAGAACTCTGTAGAGGAGTACAGAAGAATATTTCAGTTTTCTGCAAAAACTTCAACTTATTGTACACATGCATGGGGAGATTTTGAATAAAGTATCTGTGAAAAGCTGACGCACTATGGAGGTACCCAAGCTCCCTTTCCCCAAAACTGATCAAGCAGGCGCTATGTCCTCATCACTACAATTCTACAACGCTAATGTAGCTTCTCCTGAGACAGAGAACAGAGAATCAGGGAGAATTTACTTTGCCGAGACTGAAACTAGGATGGGGATTATTGAAGTGCCATTTTGATAAAAACAGGAATCAAACTGACACCAGAAACGAAAACTGGAGCGTCTTTGGCTCCCAAATCTTCTTGTTATCCGTAAGACAAGGAACCCTAAAGCAGAGTTCGGTTAAAACCCAAGTAACAGCAATTGTATTTTTATTCTACTAGCCATGCATAATGCTACTGTTCCTGAGATGCCCCAGCCAGCCCTTTTCCTTCTAGGTTCTTTTACAGAAACCGTAGAAGGAGTCCTTGACCAATCTTGGGCTATATTCATAATGATGACTGGCAGAGATTAATAGGCTCCTTAAATTACAGTAACTTCCTCTGAATCAAGCCATGTACAAAACCCCTACTCTGACTATAATATATAATTATGATATAAAATGAAAGCAAAATCTCTGGACACTGAAAACCGAAATAGCTTCTTAACGTTATCTGAAAATAGGTTACATGAAACCTCTTTTCACAGAGAGATAATTAGCTACCAGAAATAGTATAGTAAAAGTAGTCTCTTGTTTCTGCTCTAAGAATTAAAATGTTTTCATGACAAAAGAGAGCAGTTTGAGCTCCGGATTTTGATTTGTAATGTTGAAATCACTTTGCGAAAATATAAATGAAGTCTTACTTCATATAGTTGTTAAGTTATAAACGTAAAGAGAGAGCCTTCTAATTTCATTGTCCAGCTGATTAGCTCAGTTATTTCCAACCATATTGCTCTGGATTTAGCATCACAATGCTAGTAGTAATAATAGTGCTAGTAAACCCCAAGTTTACTACCAAGCGATTATCCACTTGGACACTGTTAAATACATTAATTTCTAATGTACTTCTTTGCTTATTAATAAGGGTCATGAGTGACACATTAGCCCATATAACTTATAAGTGATTGATGTGATGAAAATAACTTATGATCTAACTGTTGGGAATTTGCGTATATGTGAAGTGGTAGCAATGTTAGGGCGTACTTTTGAGGGTTGCAAAATATTAGCTTAACTATGTTAATGCTAAATATTAGAAGTTTTGTAAATTAAGGGTATTAATACTGTCAGAATAGCAAATGCTATCAAAATAGCCTTTCTAGGTTATGTTTTCAGGTTGTTTCTCTCTTATCGTTAGAAAACCAGTTAGAATCTAGCTCTGTTTCATACTGGAAATTCAGAGTCCTTTCAAATAAGAAGTGATCAAAGACCTGGTGACAATGGCTGGAAAGGTGTGAGAGGCCAGGATGGATGTACGATGATGCTAAATCCAGAGGAATGTGATTGTGAATTACTGCGCTAACCAGCTGGACGATTACATTAGAAGGCTCTCTTTTTTTACGAGCAGATAATAAAAACTATTCTGTATGTGAATGATGAAAGATGCAAATTAGAAAACTAACCAGGAGGCTCTTATGAACCATAGTATGAGGTGAGTGGGATACTGATTAACATGGTGATGGTGGTGTGGAAAGGACATTAATGGGGAGTGTTGGAGGGAGTGAACCAGCCAACTGAGTGAGGGCGAGAGATGAGAGTGGGACATAGAGGCACCAATGAAGGTGAACTGCAGATTTGGGAGCATATAGTCCCAGGAGATGGTAGAGGTTTTGGCATTCATGGAGAATTTTGAGGGAGCTACAGATATGGTGAGAAGAAATGGGAGGAAAATATACAATCCATTGGTTCAGAAAATAAGACTATAATTCTATATTTCATGGTAAGGAAAAGTTGAGTCAGAGCTAAACATCAAGTGGAAAAAAAAACAGGAAAAAAAAGAGATTTAAAATATTAAAGAATAGGGAAGGACTCCCAGGAAGCCCAGAGGACACAATCAGGAGATTGTAGTGAGGGTACTAAAAAGGAGAAAGTTTTATCTGAGGATACACATTTGCAGGTGGGGAGGGGACACTGAGGGAAAGCAGGTGGAAGGCGGAAGGGGGCAGCAGCACAGGGTGACTGCCAACATGTCAGACTTCTCAAAGTGAGAGGGCTGTTTCCCACAATGCTCCATCCTGTGATCCCGATTCATGACGTTTCCACCTCTGCCACTTACTCACTCGCCCATTTCTTCACTCATCACACTAATTAGGTACCAACAGCAGGCACATGCTAAGAGCCGAAGATGCCTTTGAAAATCTTTGCCTTTGAAAATCTCACAGACTCATAGAGGTGTTACCAAGTAGGGAGGGACAGACATACATGTTCATAACTCGCACTATACATTATGCCAGGGTTTACTTTGAGAACACCAAGGAAGGCACAAATAATCCTGATAAGGCAGTTAGGAAGTCTTAACAGAAGATGTTTGTCAAAAAATCATAAGCATTTATGCTTATCCTCAAACACTTTCCCTAAAAGATGTGTACAACATGTTCATAGCAATGTAATTCATCAGCTTTGCCAGGTGGAATCCATGCAAGTACACACCAAGAGTAGAAGGGATAAGTAAGTTGTGGCATAGTCATGTCAGGGAATGAGTATAAACTACATACAACATAGGTGACTCTTAGAAAGCAGGGTGTGTGAAAAAGCCACATACAAGGACAGCATACGCCTGTTTTCACTTATATGAAGTTGACAAATGGCTAACATAAATCCATGGTGTTAGAAACCAGAGAGACGGTTATCCTGGGGTGGGGAGCAGTACTGTGTGGTATATGTGTAGATATCTCCCCAGTTCTCGTGTGCTCATAGGAGGGACTTTGGGGAGGTGATTGCATGCTGGGTATGTGATATTCATCAGCGGATTAGTCCACTGAGACATTCATAGCTAACTGCAGTGTTGGCAGGTGAATTGAAACTTACCTGGAGGAGATGGGGCACTGGGGGTGTAGCCTGGAAGGATCTCCCCACCCCCTCTTACCTTGTCTACCTGCTCCCCACTGCCATGCCATGAGCATTTCTCATCCGTCTGCTCTATGCCACGTTACTTTGTCTTGGAACCTGCCAACTAGGGACTGAAACCTCTACAAACTGTGAGCCAAAATAAACTTTTCCTCCTTATACTGTGGGTATTGGGTGCTGGGTCTCAGCAATGAGAAAGTAAGACAGAGGGGAAGGGGGTATGAGCAGGCTTCTGAGATGTGACTTACATTGTGCTTTGATCCAGAGGCTGTTTGCAGAGGTTCGCTGAATTTGTGGAAATTCCCCCAGCTATGCACTTATGGTTTATATAGTCTTCTGTTTATATCTTCTATTTCAATGAAAGTGAATAAAGCTTGTTGTGGAGTATAAACCAAGGAGACATGATGGGAAGACAGTGGGTGGATTCCTCTCTATTTGTTCCGATCTTTCTTCTCCTGGAAGATGACTCTGTCCTTTCAGAAAACTAACATTGAAGTCCTACCAGGGTCCTTGCAGATGTAACTAGTTAAGAAAAGGTCCTACATAGTAGGGTGGGCTCCAAATCGTATAGCACTCGTGTTCTTATAAAATGATGACAGCCATGTGAGCACAGAGACACAAGGAGAGTGAGCACTGAGTGAAGATGGGGGATTATAGAGGTGCGTGGAGAAGCCAAGGATTAGCAAAGGTTTCCGGCAAACAGCTAGAATCTAGGAGGAGGCAAGGAAGGGTTTCCTTATTGTTTTAAGAGGGAACAGGATGCTGGGTGTGCTGGCACACACCTATAATCCCAGCTCTTGGGAGGCTGAGACAGGAAGATTGCTGCAAGTTTGAGACCAGCCTGGGCTACAAAGTGAGCTCAAGGCCATCCTGAACTGCATAGCGAGACCCTGTCTCAAAAAGCACCCCCCCCAAAAAAGAGAGAGAGGGAACAGGGTTTTTTATTGCTAGGCTCCAGAATTGGGAGATAATAAATTTTGCATGTTTTAAGCCACCTGGTTTGAGGTTCTTTGTGGCAGCATCCCTAGGAATCGAATATGCTGACCTTCACAGGTGGCACCATCACAGTGAGAGGCAGTAATGGGAGGTAGCACAGAGGGCGGAAGAGTGACGGCCACTCACATAGAAGCTGTGTTTCTGTGCCAAGCCTGTAACTCTCTCCAGGTCCCTTACCAGCTTCCCCCTGCTGCCTCCTGGGCAGAGAGGTGGTAATGAGCCCTGTTATTGGTACTTCCGCATTCCCCATAGCTCTCCCTGTGCACAATCCATACTTTTCTAAATCATTCGTCTGATAAACTCCACTCATTACCTGACCTATATGGAGGGAAGTTGTACTTTCTAAGTGTTACATATTACATATGCACATTATTATTTTCAGAACAAGCCTGAGAGAATTACAGTGACAGGAAAATTCTCCACAAGAGACATAAGACCTTCTCACATGGACGTACAAAGATTTTTCCCTTTAGTGGTAGAAGATGGGATTAACCATAAGTGTTATCTGTTGTTCTTTAGCAAGACATACGAGGGGTCTTCCAAGAGGCAGACTGCAGATCTCTACCAAGAGAGAAATTTGTCCTTCAGCAGAGCCCCTCTTTAAAACCATTGTTTAGAAATCATTTTTCTAAATGGGAGAGGAATTTACCTTTCCATGTAAAACAACATGAAGCAAAATGATTCTGTGGTCAGCTTTCCCATGGCCATAATTTCATTTCTGGGAAAAGGTCACCTAATTGTGTGCATGGGCTTGGCTACCATCCAGAAGAAAAGCCCTGGGTCATTTGTCCATAAATGCACCATACAGCTAGAGGTCTTGTTGTCACCATCAAAAAGTGTGCTTCAAGTGCTGTATCTGGCAATAAACAGATACAAAAAGTGCACTGAGTTTAATAAAGAAAAAAGAATGCAGAAAATTGTCCCTTAAAAATTTCTACTTTATTGTTATAAAAAAATTCAGTGACTCCTCTGATCCAAACAAGGATGTGTGTGGGAGGGGCAACAGCGAGTCTGAGTCATGCCAAGCAGAGAGGTAGTAATGGTAATTGTAATTATAGTCTATAGGCCATGGCAAGCATTTTGTAGGTACATTTCTTCAAGCCTACAACATAAGTACAATTATTACCCCTACTTTTTAGACATGGGGATTAATTCTTAAAGAAGTTAATTACTGAAAGTGCCATGTCTAATAGCTGTTTAAGTTAGGATTCACACTCAAGTCTATAATACAGACATCAAAGATATATTGTCTCCCATGGCAGATTGGAAAGAACAATCCTTGGGTCTCTCTCAAAAGCTGATAAACTTAAGGGTAGAAAAGAACTGAATTACCTTGAAAATCAATGGGATTCCCCTCCTAGCTTTAAATCTGGCCTCAAATCCCATGACAGAATTAACACCCCTATTCTTCAGATGAAGAAACCAAGAAGCTTGGAGAGTATAAGTCACTTACTAGAGGTCACATGGATTAACAATAGCACAACCCAAATTTTTGCTGCCTTGAGATGAATGGTATGTTTAAAAAGAGTTGAGGCTCTCCCTCCACGTTTGGGATGTTTGGGAATATTAATCTTGGTAAAGTGCCGATCAAAACTGAACATATCTTCTCCAGAAAAAGACTGCTATTAACTGATTAACAAACCAAATCCAGTGCCTCAGGGAGGGTAACCTTTTCCTCAGGGCAATCAGGCTTGGTCTCTTACAAAATTATATGGAATAGGAGTTGGCAATGTGGAGAAATATTTAGCAGAATAGATACTAGAATCCCAAGATCACTCGGGAGCTAGGAGACAAAATTGGGTTTACTGTGGTAATAGTTCAATGGGGTCATTACAGAGAAATGACCAGCCCCTGTCAAACGACATTCAAATAATATTTGTTAGTGAAAAAATTACTTAGGATTTATACCTGTAAACTTTATATTATGTAGTGATGCTAATTGATGGACTAAAATGTCTTTAAAATACAGGATATTAATTATAGATTCCAAGGTAGCACTAAGATAATTGAAAAGGTAACGGAGTGCTACAACATAGCTAATCATTATTGTCTAGTTACAGCTATGCTTTGCTGGCCCCTTGTTAAGTTTTTTCCATTCCAATAATGGATATCAGGGGTTTAACTTCCTCAGAGCCTTGCTGAGACACTTAGGAGTGAAAAACAAATGTCTTAATAGGACAATAATCTAAGTAGTTCTCAAACTCTAGAATGCATCAGAACCACTCAGAGGGCTTACATTGCTTGGTTCCAGTGCGCTAGAGTTTATGACTCAGGAAGTCTTGAGTAAAGTCTGAGAATCTACACTGACGATTTCCGAACGGTGTACAGAAAGCCTATGATGTAACCATAAGGGCAGCTCTATTGTCTGAGGTAAGAGGCCCCAGCAAAGCCTTCTTTTCCTCCACTTTTGTCTTCCACAAGCACCAGTGTTGCATGCATGGCAAGGTTAAAGCTGAAGTTCAAAAGTAAAAAAAAATCTTAGTGTCTCTGTTCTAAATTTGAAAGTAGAAGACATGGAATGCTGTAAGAAAAATGTAAAATCAAAGCAAAAAATTCTCAATTTAACTTTTTATGAGGCTGCCACGGTACCTGGTCATGCTGTTTTAGGACTTGCTTGATAAGACAGAGGCCATTAATCATGCAATAAGAATCAATAAAGTCATGCAAAAGCAGCATTATTTTCTTCACTTAACTGCTAACAAAAATGAGAACTTTGAAATAACTCAGCAAAGCATCATAGTAAGGGAACTGTGAAAGAAAGAAATGAAATTAGATAGCAAGGAAAAGGGAAGAGAAACATCGAGATTTTATATTTTCCTCTGTATTTAAAATGTCCTGGGACCAATTTTTACACATGTAAACATCGTATTGTCTCCCTAGTATAAGAACCTGAAAAAGTACATAAAACCCAAAATGTACAATAGATAATAGGAAAGAAGGAGCAACTGGGATGAAGGAAAGAAGAAAAAGAAAGAAAGAAGGAAGACAAAATATATATGTATATAGAAGAGTAGCTGGGGTAACTGTACCTCTGGTGTCTGGTGGTTTATTAAGAGTAACAGTTAATGTTTAATTTTCTTTTACTTTGACTAATTTTGCATGCTCATATCTAGTAATTTGAGCAACCTGTTTGAAGACAACAAAATGCTATGTAACAACCATTGGTGAATTTCTACCATCTTGTCTAGCAAAAATCTGTATCATCTCTAATTTTTTTATTATGATTTTTTATTGTCTTTAATGGTTTGATCAATCTTGCATTCTTACATCTGGTAATCTGAGCAACTTCGGTGAAGATAACGATATGTAATATAACAATCACTGTTAATTCCTATCGTTTTGTTTTGAAACCCTGTATCATTTTTAATGTTTTTGCTTTGTTTGGTTTTTGTCTGTGATGTTCGTATTTTGCTACTGTTCTTTTTTTACTATTCTCTTTAAAATAAATAAAAATAAATGTCCTGGGAGCAAAGAATGATTTTTGTTGGTTTCTTTTGCCTATTATAGGATCATACCACAGAAGAGCTAAAAGGAATTTCACTTTACAGGAAAGTACTATGGCTCAGAGACAGTAAGCAACAAACTGCAACACTAGAAATCCTGGTGCTCTGATGCGGTGCCATGTTCACCAGGCCTTGTTACAACAATTCAAAAAACAAAGACGCTCCACTTAAAATGGGAGGAACTCTAGGCTGAGTTTGTATTCTATACCTCCTCCTCTGTAGAACAGTCACATAATTAGTCTGAAAGGAGTATTCCTGAACCATAGAGTTATTCCAGGAATCAAAAATACAAAAGCTGTGATGTCTCACATATTGCAAACTTAAAAGTACTACAGCGATTGTGAATAATCGCCGTTGTAGATGTGATGTGCCCAGTGGACCTGTTGGAGTTTATAGTCAGGAAAGAACAATGATCTAAAGAAATAATTCATCCCAGATGAAGAATCAATGACAAGCAATATCAAAAGACTTATGTTCTAGTGCTAAATGATATGTACTGGCATCAACATTGCATATAAGACCAAATTTGTATAAGTGTGTTTCAAAAAAGTAAACATAAAAGTGAATCAGAAAAAGCAGGAAAAGATTAGATCAAGTCAAGCTCCATAATATCTAGGCTGCTCCATGGATTCCAGTGGGCCAGAAGAACTGAGTAATCGCACTTCAAGTATTTTATATTGTTACATCTTCCAGAGTGCTCCTGGGCTACCTGTACCTACTCCAGCCGGATTGTGTGTTTTGCTGCCTCATTTGGAAAACTTCTAGGCCAATAATATCCAGACTTCAGCTTTCAATGACTTACAGCTCTCGCAGTTATCAAGAGACTCCCAAACGCCTGGTGTGGGGATTAGAACGCCCATGAGATGACCTGACGGCACTGTTGTCATTCCAGTTCATGGGAACTGCACACGTGGGTCTACAATGCCAGGACTTCCGGCAAAGCTGGTCTGGGCAACCACTTTGAAGCACCAGAAGCAAAATAATGACCTTCATGGAAGGACCCAAAATAACCAAGGCCAAGCTGAGGTGGAATAAGAAATACTCAGCCTGGATTAGCACCCATGATATACAGCAAGCAAAACAGGGATTACTTGTCTCCAAAGTCTATGTTTAGCAGAACGTGCTCCTTCAAAAGTTGGAATGTGTGGTTATTTATAGAAAGCACTGTATGCATGGCCAGGACCTTTCAGTGATACAAAAAAGCAAACTAGAGAACCAGGAAGAGGAATTTGCTGTCAATGTCTATGAATCAAACCCCAGTGGCGAGGATATAATTATGTGACTTGCTGAGGCTGTTTCTCCATTGGTCATGGATACAATGAGGTAGTTCAGGATAGCTACAAAGGTAGAGGTCAAGTAAAGAAGCATGTGTGATATATAAGAAGTAAGTGCTTAACTTTTATAGGGCAAATCTCCTGTTATTTTTCTGTTTTGCATTTCAGAAGAAAGCTTCTTTCTTTCAAGGGTTTTTGGTCTCAAGCAGGTCTGCTCATCTTACCATAGATCTACACAATGCCTTTGCGTGGGTGAAGGCAGCCTCATGGGCATGTGGCTTAGGGTGTGAAGTGAGCGCTAGAGTGGGCACCTGTTGTGCCCCCACTTGTGTTTACTGAGCGGTACGCGAACTGCATGCCTGTGCTTTGCAGCCTGTACCTCATGTAGTAAATGTTTCTGAATGTGTGTGTACTAAATATATGTGGATTCATCATGAATTTCTACTTCCTTATAAGGGGAAGTCTTGTACATTGTCAGGCTAGTGTCTTACATGCAGAAGCCAGATATCTGCAGCAATTTCATGATGTACTTTGGGTATGAATTACCTCCTAGTTGATCAGTTCTACAAATCAGTTACCAATAGCAATATTATAGCAATTATTATATAATAATGTATGGTGACTCAAATTAAGCTCAGTTTAGTCCTTCATGTCAGGATGACAAAAAAATCCACCTATGTTCTCTAAAGTTCTTCAAAATGAAAACTTTAGTATCAGTTATTCTGTATAAATATGTGGCACTGTAACATATGTTTTGCTTGCTACCTAATGGGCAGGAAGGCCTCTTTGCAATATAGAAGTTTTGACAGCTGGCAAAGGAAACAAGAAAATGGGATTGAACCTGACAAATGATTATGAAATTTGTTTCTCTGCTTTGCCAGCCCTCACTTCTACCATCTCTTTTGGGGCTGCAGAGTCTGCATCTCTAAACAGAGAGGCATACACCACATATAGAGATCAAAGACAGAAAGCATTTACTCTTTTCCCTCAGGATAAACTTGAACTTCATGGGTTAGTGAGGAATTTTATAAACAACTGTCCTGCTGAGAAAGTTCGTGATTGGAAGAGACTAAACCCAACTTGCATTGGTTATGGGGATGCAAGGATGGGTAGGTGGGGGGCTAAGACTTGATGCCTAGTCATGAACACTGGCTGTCTCACTTTCTCTCGGTCTCTCCTGAATCTGTCCCTCAATCTCCTGGTTTCTATCAGTTGGCCATAAATTCTCAGACTGATGTCTTCAGAGAAATGGGACCACCAGGCACTCTAATGCCAAACAGCAGAGGGAGTTTCATCACCAGGGGAGATAGACTAGACCCTGGTCCCCAGTTTTACCATCAAAGGGAAGGACTCTGATTGGCTTTGTTTGTCATCAACTGAAAGGGGGCATGGCCATCACCCAGCCAATCAGAGAAGACACCAGAGTGAGAATGGCATCTCCTATTGGGATAAGGTTATAATAGGTGAAGAAATATTCCCCAGAGGAAATCCATGCGGTTGTGGGCAAATAATGGCCATTACACCCACTCTTATACCGAGAGAGAGTTGTATGAATAGGCTCCTTCGTACGTTGTTATTCAGTACCAATTTGCTGAACTTTTCTTTATGCCAGATAAGAAAGCTGGAGCGGTAAGATACAGCTGTGTGTTCTGTAGCACAGTATGAGAGCATTTGGCTGACTAAGAACTTGGGTTCTGAGTTGACCCATGTGAGCTTAAAACTGAGCTTTACTATTTAATTGCGAAGTGGTATTGGGCAAGGTGTTTAACCTCTGTTAGACTCAGTTCTCCTTATCCCCAAACCCTTTACCAAAGAGGCTGGTTGGCACACAGTGAGAACCTGACAAATGAGGGCTACTGTTACAACTACTGAAAAATGTACTGAGAAGGTCTTGTTGTCCCTGTGTATAAATAAGATAACAGATTGTAATGGTGAAGACCAAACAGAATTTGAAGAAGAATCCATATTGTTTTATATGGGTGCTCAGGAGCCTGTGGACATCTTCACCAGAGCAGTCCTTGTTATGCAGAAAGGACATAAGAAGCCTTTGTACAAACCAGACCTCACCTCTGAATATATTTCTCTGTACACAATTCCTGTGTGTCCCAATTCCCATGTGTCTGGATTTTGTGCCTCTTCCCACCTCTTCTCTAGTGTTTTCCTGCTTCTCAGGCTATTTTGACACACTGGATCCTGTTATGCTTGTTGCTTCTAACTTCCTCTACCTTCGCCTTGCTGGCAGGTGTTCCTGACTCAAACTTCCGTGAACACTGTGGGGATCAGCACTAACAGCGACACAGGCAAGCAGAACTGAAAAGAAGAAGGGGTGAGACAGAATACATTTTTAAACCCAATTTGTATCCTTCATTCCTTACCCTTTAGTTTTTCCTGTCATGTCTGTTAGCTTAATTTCTCTATTTTTAAAGTATGTTTTAAACTTTAATTCTTATGTAACTTCTAAACAAAGCCCATATATGTACAGGAGCAGGTTGTTCTGTGTAGAGAGGGGTAGAATTTGAGTGTCCACAGAAGCCCTTACAAAGAAGGAAATCTATCCAAGGACAGTGGCCAGCCAAACTTCAGAGGCAAATTCCTGAAAGGCAATCTGTGGTCCAGAAGGCAGCAGAGGAAAACAGGTAAGAAGAACGAAGATCCATAGTGCCCAAAAGCATGAACAGTGGAAAACATTTAAGGACTCTCTAAATTACTTGAGAAACAAGAAATTGAGAAAGTCTTGAGAATCAAACTTGAAAATGCACCAGCAGAAGATAGTTTCGGGAGCCTGAGCAAAATCTCCTGACAGGTCATGGGGCCACTACAAGAACTGTAAAGCCTCCGGGCTCCATCTGATGTGCCATGTACTCCAGATCTAAAGGCCTAGGAAAGGGTTCTGACGGAGGACACACAGCTGAGTGGTTCTTTCCCTGTTGCCCTGGGTGCAGACAGAAGGATCAGGTCACTTCTGCCCCTGTGGAGGGGAATCCCTGTCTTCACCATCACCAGCATCACACTCAGCAGGAGAGAGGTAATGCCCCAAAAGAAATAAGGTGCTGCCAGGAACTAGAGTAGATCAAAGGCAGCCACCAGAATAGCTAGTGTCCTCTCTACAGTCTCCACATGACATCTTGGTCTTTTCGGTACAGAAAAGTGAGTTGCATTGATCATCAGAGAAAAAATAGTCTCGTTAGGTTGATTCTGTCGTTCATGGATTTTAGATTTTTTTCTACAGTCTATTTTTAATTCTAAACTTTATATAGAAACTTAAATAAATAGCAAAACTGTTGGATTGGAAAGAGGGATGGGAAAATCTTCCACGCTCATCCCTACTTTGGGCAGCTTTGAGGTAACACCAGGAAATACCCATGGCTTTGAGAAATGGTTTGAAAACCCTTGCTGAAGGACCTATGAGTGGCAGATTTTTATGAGCTCTCACCAGACATCAAAAAGCAATTCTTTCATTCGAGTTTGTAGGAAGGAAATATATGAACCAGTATATTTATATCCTGGTTCCTTTTCAACAACCAGAGGTTAAATTCTGTCTGCTAAGAAATAGAAGTGCAAGAAGGATTGGCTGCCTACAAAAGGCTTCTTTGCTGTTCAGATACTTGTCCCACGTTGCTATGTCATTTTAAGTTATCCTTGAAAGGCTGGAAAATTTACTCTTCATCATGAATATGATATACTAGGGACTTGAAAAGGTTAACACTGAGTGCCCCGTGTTGTTAGAAGCATTGTCACATCCAGCAGACAGTGATCTCTACATAAGTAGCTTCAGAAGTGAGGAAACTGAAGGCCGGAGGGCATGAACGCTACAATTACATTGGTATTTTTTCCAGCTTAAAGTGAAAGTGCATTGACTGGACAGAAAGGCAAATTGCCTGCAGCAAGCTCTCTTGAATGAATAGGGCAGTTCAGGTATATCTGCACGATTAAAGGCAAAACATTGCAACAGCTACAGTGAACATGTTTTTCAGCATACAGTGGTTGCCTGCATCTTTGAAGAATGACATGCATAAAAATATTAGAACATGTGCTCATTTGAAGACCCCATAGCTCTTTGCCTTTACATTTAGAAGAGTTCCTCCCAAACTCATTGGCTTAATTGCAAAAGAAATCATGACTGCTTAGAAGTTCCCTGATGATAAGCACTGGCAGCTTGATCCTCCATCACAATGAGAGAAGGAAAAGAGGGAAGTGTGTGGTAATTAAACATATAGAGCCAAAAAGAAGACATGCAGGAATATAATGCATTGTTATTACTTTTAAAATAGAGACAGCAAATTCAGCAAAGAGTGTACTAAATCTGTGGCATTCTTGTCAAACAGGGTGCTAAATATGGGTGAGAGAAAATCAGTAGTGTGGAGAATTTCAAAGTGATCTCACATTCTAATCCTTTCACAATTTGGGATATTGCTCCTGTAGGGGAGAGACAGAGAAAATGTTAACATTAATTGGCCCTTGAGGATACAAAGCAAATTGAACACATATTTGAACAGCTCATGTATATATAAGATTAATTTTATCCTCAGAGAATTCCTTGTTGTACCCGTGAGCCAGAATTACTGGGTTGAATTTTTATAGTTAGCCCATTTTAGAAACACACTCAGATATTTTTAGGTCATTTATAAGCCTTCTATGATTTCTGACTGTTCATTCCTGTTGTGCCACCTACACAGGTTGGTGATAATTACTTTGGGGGCTTAAAAATAATAATACGTTTTTTCCAGTTGGGAAGTAAACACATACATGTTAAAAGTCCAATAACAACGCAAATATTTCAGGTGTGAATTGGATATACAGGAAGTGCCCTAGGAGATGAGAGAAGGAAGAGGAGAGATATAGTGGTCATTGTAAAGTTTGCAGATCAGGTAGGACTTTAGCTGGGTCTGTAAACATTGGTAGGATTTCTATTACAAAAAAATAGAGGGAGGAGAACATCATTTTAGGCAAAAAGAGCTCCATACACAGTAGGAAAGGGTAATTAGGGTATTAGGGTAAATACTGCAACACTAGTTGCTATAATAGACCATCCCCAAATTTCAGTGGTGTAACATGACACAACTTTGTTACTCACATCCCAATCTGATATGGTGGGTGTGAGAGCTAGAGTGGGACAGATGGAAAATGTGTCTTTAATTAACCATTCAGAGCCAGCCAGGCGTGGTGGCACATGCCTATAATCCCAGCACTCGGGAGGCTGAGGCAGGAGGACCGTTGCGAATTCAAGACCAACCTGGGCTACAAAGTGAGCTCAAGGCTAGCTTGAACCACATGGTGAGACCTTGTCTCAAAAAGACAATAAAAAACTGAAAAAACAAAAAAACTCAGCGCCATCTTGTTCCCTCTGTGAATGTGGTCATCTATGGGTAGCTTCCAGGGTTACCATGGAAGGAGAGGAGTGACTGGAGAATTGTGTGTGGAGGTTCCCATGCACCCAGCCTCAGGGATGTTAACTGTGAATAAATTCTGCTCGCATTCCATTGTCCACAACATGATCAGCTGTCCCCAGTCAAACTACAAGGAACCTGGCAAGTACTGTATAGGTTAGAGAACAAACTTACACCACTGAACCAAGCATTGTTTCTGTTGTTATCATTGTTGCTACCATAGGTCACATGGGTGACAGTACGGAAAGGATGTCATAATGGTAGATTTCCATGGCTTATTGGCGGTCACTTCTGCAGTATGAATTACTCCAACATTGCCTCTGTCCTGGCACTCCATGTATCTCCCTCCCTTCAGGGCATAGAGACACTACCTTTAAGTGTAACTAGAATAAGAGATGTTAAATTCAAACTAGTTATGATAGGCAGTAAGGTGGAAGCCAGTGGTGGTTCTTTTGTAGATAAGTGGCGTGGTAAAAGTGGTGTTAGTCAATAAAAGTATGAAGATTGGAAAGAGAGGAGAGACTTGAAAAGGAATATCTTTGTGATATTTTGGGCATATTTTATAACCCCTCCCACAACCTCTTACTTCTACTAGACTATGAGATTCTGGATGATTGCTTTAGGGAACAGGAAGGCAAGTACCACCTAGAGAAGGAGAAAGATGCCAGGATGATATTTAAGTGTCTGAGAACTTAAATAGCCTCTGGAGAGAAGTGCAGGAGAAGGGGAAGGGGAGAATCCATAATAGCTAAACTTAAAGGCTAAAGAAGCTGACACTATTACAATCTAGAAAGACTCTTCTTTTCAACTCAGTTGCCTTGAATGGGCTAAGTAAGTGTTTCACATTTCTCATTACAAAGTGAAGTTGCAACAAGCTTTATCCTCATGAATATAAACAATAGCATTTCACCCATAGGCAACCGGAGCTTGATATCATGGTATCATCTGCAGGCCATTGTTATCAGTGAGCCTCTGATCTATCCATTGAGTGATGAAAGAGAGGAACCTTTTGTTACCCTTCCTCACACATACAGCAAAAGTCTTGGTAGGTTCCACAGGGATGTTATGTTGAGGAATCTGGGAAGTCCTGGGGCATTAGGCAAGAGATGCACAGTATCCACATGCCAGGCACTGTAAGGTAACGTTGTGCAGAGCTGAGTGATGCCACAAAACCTGGGGCCAAAGGTGGGCTAAGGTATTAGGAGGTGTCCCAGGTAATTAGAGCGATCCAGTCATAGGATGATGAGGGCATAGGTTAGAGCATTAGGAGTGGGTGTGGCCTGACCTTTTATATGCAGGTCCTTCAAAACAGAGCAACAATCCAGCCTTTATAAGAAGGCAGGGGCTGGGGATATAGCTCAGTGAAATAAGCTCCTGCCTGGCAAGCGCAAGGTCCTAAGTTTGATCCCTGGTACCACCAAAAAAAAAAAAAAAAAGGCCAGACATTTCCCATAATAGACTTTAAAAATAGATATATGTTAAGAAGAAAGGAAAATAATTAAAGAAAAAGGGAAATGGCTACCAATTTCTTCTCTTTTTAAAAAAAATTTCACCAATGAAAGACCAGTTGGGGTGTGAATTCCCCCTCATCACTTAAGTTGGTAAAAATTCTGGTTTCTCAGAAGGCAAGTCTCTGACTAATGCATTTCATTCACTTTTTCTATAAGACCTTGTGGTATTTATTTGCCTTTACACAGGAAAAACAGCTAAAATAGTTATGCCATGTGCTGACCTCTACCCTGCCCAGTATAAATGAAATGTTTTTGGCTTATACCCACAGTCAGACAAATGTTTTTACCAGATAATGGCCTTCACCACTGAATTTCTTCTGTTAGAGAGTTTCTCATAGGGAAACATTCCATTTTCCTTTTCCTTTAACTCCTGCTGATTTTCATAGTTACAAACCTTCGACATTGTCATAATGCAGGAGCAACACCTAGTAATGTGATAACTGATGGAGTTACCCCTTTACCTCAGGTTACAAGAGAAAGGAATTTGACATGAAAATGAGAATAAAGGAATGTCTAGATGGGGTTTTGCTGTTAATCACTGCACTCTTCCATTTTTCTAGGCACAAGAATCCATTTAGCTAGTGACACCTCTTTTAAATGATTACAACTTCAGTTACCCTGATTGAAACAACTTTCATGCTGAGTACATAAGATAGAAAATTACAAGCAAGCTGTGCTTCTATAATATATTGCTAATGCAGTCATTTTTAAAACTGCATTAATATGAGGAGCTTTTCAGGCAGTTTAATGTATCCATTCTGTCAATGGTTATTAAGGAGCTACTGTGTACTAGGTGCTATTGATGCAAATCTGAGAATGTTCCCACCTCAGAGAGGTTATAATCTAGTGGGGAAGGCAGAAAAATAAGCCTGCTTCCCATGGAAAATGCTGTAAGAGGAGCATGCTTCACGCATCAACGGGCGGGAGAGAACCCTTAACGCCGTTTCTGGGAGTCAGATGAGAGCGGATGGGAAAGAAGGCCGTGAGGGCGAAGCTTCTGCAGAGCTGAGTCATGACCGAGCTGAGTGTTTTCATCTGAAGTGCAAGCGGGGGAAGAGCGAGTGCCGAGGGGCGGCCCTGCAGCGGGTCGTGGCTTTTCTAAAGAGCGTGTGACGCAGAGTCGAGTTGGACAGTAGGCTACAGGCGGAGAATTGTAAAAGCTGATCAGGAAGGGTTCTGGCGAACTTACACTGTGCACTCCATCCAGCTGTTAGGGAGACAGCTGGGGACCGCAGCTGAGAGCGGTACAGTCACATTTGCATGTTACGCGCTCACACGGCGGTGACGTAGTTATGCAGTCACACTAGAGAGAAAACTTCGGCGGCAGGTGGGAGACAACTGATGGCGCACCGTTGCAACGTCAAGAGCCAACCAGGGCCTACAGTAAGGCGGTGGCGGTACAACGCAGAGGAACGCGTACTGGAGCAAGAGCCAGGGCATTAAGCACGCTAGTTCTGCACCCAGCCGGGGGGTGGGGGGGGGGCGCGCAAGGCAGGGTGGTGTCCGTGTTGGCCATTTCTCTCTCACCAGCGCCGATACGCCTCACTGCGTCTGCTGCCTGCTTTCCTGCCAGCGATTCTCCCAACAGGGGCCGATAAGTGCAGGATAAAAGTGGTGTCTCAGAGGGATGGGTCCCTTGTTTGAACATACTCATTATAGTCTTGCCTTCTGGCATTTGACCTTGGGTGTAGGATGGGCCATTTTCAAATATCTGGAGGACAGACATGTTTGTAGTAGAATACTAATATAAAATAACTGGAGTGTCTATAGCTCTTTGCAGTTTACACAGCAATTTCCCATTTGCCATCTTGCTTAGGCTCATAGCAGTGCTACAGAATGTAAAGCAAGTACTCTTACAGGTGCCATGTTGCCATATTGCCATATTGCTCTGAGCTGTGACAGAGAAGTAAGGTCACAAGCTCAAAACCACACAGTTTCAAGGAACTGGCCAAGGAGTCCCATAAAATCTTTTTTTACCCCGTAACTTTACAGTATCTCACACTAACTGAGCCTGTTATTTTCAGTTTGGTGTTTCATTATGTACTTATTTTGATTTGAATGCTTAGCATATCTACCCAACTTGATATTATCTTATACAGCTAAAAATTTGATATTATATTGCACTAATATGTCCTTCCATACATACTACATAACCAATAAAAGTTGTCAATAATCGTGATTTCTTTCAAAACTAAAAAAGATCTGGATATTTGGGGCTTCGTTTAAGGTTAACACTTACACTAAAGGAAAGGAGTGTGTATCAGAGTGTTGGCCAATACCAGGGAGCCCATGCAGGTCTGGGAAAAGTAACACAGTCCCCTCCGTATGTGTGTTTCCCATCTGTAGAGTTAGCCAAGGATCAAAAGTACTTTTGAAAAACTTGCATCTGTACTGAACGTATACACGCTTTTTCTTGTCATTATTCCATGAATAATGTCCTATACCAATTACTTACATGACACGGCTTAGGGGCAGTGACTAATGCCTGTAGACCCAGCTACTCAGGAGGCTAAGGCAGGAGGATCATGACTTCAAGGCAAACCTGGGCAATTTGTCTCAAGAGACAAAAATAAAATGAAAAAAATGATATAACCAAAACTGTTGTACAGATTCAATGCAATTCCCATCAAACTACCGTTAACATACCTCACAGATCTAGAGAAAATATGCCTCAAATTCATCTGGAACCAGAAGAGACCCAGAATAGCAAAAGCAATCCTGGGCAATAAAGAAAAGTCAGGTGGAATCACAATCCCTGACCTGAAATTATACTACGAAGCAACTGTAATA
>PVLD010025960.1:0-22904 GCA_004027595.1 Dinomys branickii | reverse complement strand
GTGTGTGTGTGTGTGTGTGTGTGTGTGTGTGTGTGTGTGTGTCCAAGGACCAGAGCTCACTGGGGGAGGGGAATCCCTTTGTCAAAATAGACATCCTGAATGCTTTTAAAGGCCTGCAGTTGGATGGGTAAATATTTTCCCTTTCAGATGAAAGGTGCAATCATCGCCCGTTTTTTAATTACTTTCATTAGAAAAGATTGCCTTAATCTTTTACTTATCTGTACTATTGTGGGAACTGCCTGAAAATGCAGTGCAGGGAAAACAGGTGGAGTGTGACCTTTGCCCTAACCATCTTGAGTTTCTTCTAGGCTGGTAATTAAGAAGAATCAGGGGAAGTTCCTTGTAGAATCTAGGAAACTGCAAACACACACAGAATCATAGATACGCAGCACACTCGCCTATGCTTGCTCTCTCTCTCTCACTCACACACACACACACACACACACACACACACACACACACACACACACTCACACAAATGTGTTTGCAGGAATGGAAAGAAAAACGGACCCCAACATGGTGAATCAGAAAGCTCTGACTTTTACAGCTGCATTCCTATGCCCAACCCTGAAAGGTGGCTTAATGAGTTTCCCAGGGTGGCCTAAAATGATTAATTAAGCAGACATCCCCTCACCCCCTCCCCAAACAACGGAAACCATAACGGTCTATTTGGGGAGGGGAGCAGCGTAGCCCAGACTCCAGGGGCCGTTGAAGACGTGGTGTAAGAGCCAGGAGCCCCAGATAAGGACGAAAGCAACGGCCTATAACGGCCACCAAGCTTCACGGGGCCCAAGCCCTGGCTGGCAGGGCTGGGCCTGGGGAACAGCCTCCCCCTTCTCCCGGCTTCTGGCCTCCCTGTGTTCTAGCCCTGCCAGGCCCACATGGACCCTTGGCAAGATGGTGAACAGTAGAGATTCCCTCCTTCTTGGGGGCTCCACCAGGGCACATTTCTGCTGGATACCACTGTGGGGCTCACCGGCAGGTACTGGGCATGGATTCTAGAGTCTGCATGATTGTGTAGACCCATAATCATCAGGCAAAACAGCAGGGAGAGAGTAGAGGGTGTGGGCCCTGCTGAGGCTTCCAAATTTACCCACATCAGGAAAGTTGTCTTTCCAGTTTCCAGGACCCCAGGGCCCAGCATTGATTATTCACTGTTACACAAACATATCAATGGCTTGCAGGGGCAGATGTATAATGGATGAGCGGTGGTAGAGGAAACAGACCCCTAGATCTACCATGAGCATTCAGATTTATTGCTCCAGAGGCCTGTTTTCCTCATACACCTCAGTTTTCTGCATCTGTAACCTGGAACAGCTGTTCACCATAATGCTATGGGTGTTTCTCTTGGCAGGTGCCCCAAGGATTTGGCTGGGGTGCTGAGTGCTGGCTCCTGTTCCCCGCAGACAAAGGCTTAGCCTTCCTTCCCAGACAGTTGTGCCCCCTGGAGATAGGGCCAGGAACAGGAACACCCAGCTGAGCATCTGCAGACTGCCCTAGGCCTTGTAAACAGGCCTTGCAAAGGGCACAGGGGCTCAGAAGCAGGCCTGGGCCTTTCTTGGGGCCTGATGGGGAGGTAGAGATAGGGGAGACACTGCCAGTGTTTTCCTCTCTGAAGCCTCCAGGTGCTGGGCGAGGTTTCCAGTTGTGTCCACGGTGTGTGTCTGTGCACGTGCCTTACTCTACAGGTGTCTTTCTGTGTGTAGGTCCCGCCTGTGAGCCTGCCACGCCCTTGGTATCCACGCTCACACACGGCCCTCCCAGAAAAACGGTTCCAGTGTCTACACAACAGTCGCTAAAATAAACCTCCTGGAAAAACTTTCACAGCCATTTTTTTTTCCCCGTCCTTGGCATAGGCACTAACACCAGCGGGTCTCCGTGGTCAATTTAGGAAGCTTGGGAAAACATCACTGGTAATTAAAAGTCTAGAAGGGCCTCAATTAAGGCAGTGTTCGCCCTGCCAGGCCGGGTCCCAAATCCCACTCAGCAGCATTCCTGTCCTGGCTGGAGAAGGCCTTTGATTCACACCAAATGTTCAGTGGCCACACTGGACTTGGCCCTGGAGCTGCTTGCCCTGCCAGCTGCTTAGGCACAAGCCAGCTCAGCTCCCAAGGCCCGAGACCTGAAGCTGGGGCTTTGTCAGCATAGTCTTCCTGTTTCCTGGTGGCTCCACAGTCTGGAGCGCCCCCTGTGGGGAGGGCAGACCCTATCTCCCAAGGAATGGGGACTGAGACCCTCCAGTGCACCTCCCCATGAAGGTGACAGTGTTCGTGTGACTTGAAGGCTGAAGGTCAGGCCTACCCGAGGGGGTGGCAGCTGCTGTCTCTAGAGAGAGGGTGGTATGGAGGTAAGGTAGCAGCACCTGGTGTCCCTTCTCACATGAGGCTACCTCCATCTGAGCAGAGGCCTCCTCAGACGTACAGCCACCCCAGGAAGAGAAAGCCCTGCTGGGAAGGTCACGAATAGCGAAATCTATGGCCTGGGAACTTCCTTGGACTGAAGAGATGCAGCTCAGCTAGCCAGACCAGGCTCAGGTGCTGTGTTCACTCCATGACTGAGCATGGGGCACAGGGCGTTCTGGCAAGAAGACTGCTGAGTCAGCTCAGAGCATGAAGCTTGCCCCTGCCCAGGACACGCACACGCATGCCACCCGCACTGCCTGACTCACACAGACATGGACAGATGTGTCCTCCCGTTCACAATATCCTCACACACACACTCAGAATCCAACGTGTCCTCAGTGTCCCAGGTCACAGCCACCCACAACTCACGTTGCTCCACTGGCTCATAGAAACACCCATTCGTAGTCAGGGACACAGCTACAGCCAGACACTCAGGCCCCTGCAGATCACGTTGCCTTTTGGGGTTCTCCACCTTCAGCCACTCCAGCCCTTCTTGGAATAGGGAAAGAAGCCAGCCCAAGTCAGGCCCTGAGCCGCACAGGCTTGGGGTGGAGAGTTGGGGACACCTGGGGAAGGCAGCCTAGGTGTCGGTCCCCTCAAGTTTGTACCCGTATCAAGAGAGGAACTGGCCCCAGCAGCAGGGGACTGGTAGGGCAAGGGTTACATGCTAACTAGAAAAAACAATTACTAACGGGAAAGGCAGCACATTCCAGGCCTGCTTAGCTGGGCCGCCAGGGCCGTGGGTGGTTCTTGGATTATGCATTTCCTTGAAAACAAAAAAGAGAGTTCAGGGCAGTCCAGCTGGGCCCTGAGTCTCACTCCAGGGCCTTTGTCTCCAGCCCCGCTCACACCCCGCGTGCCTGCACACACGCACATGCAGTCCCACTGGCAGGGCCAGTCGGCCACTGGGAAAGTGAGAATATTCATCACTTGGAAAGCCCGAAGGCAGAACAGAGCCAGGCTGGGAAAAAGAACTGAGGAGAGACGGGAGAGCAGGAAGGAAGGCCGGGCTTGCCGGTCCCCCTCCTCCAAGGGAGGCGGTGGAAACTCCTGTCTACCCCTCTCTGGGGCAGCGTGGAGCCCCTGCTGTTTCCCTGCCCTATGCTACTCTTAGGGGTTCATGGTCAGGAAAACCCACTCTCCCCTCTTTCTCCTGGGGCGGTCTTCTGGGTCCCAATATTTTTGTCCTTCTGGAAAGATCTGGTTTCCCGATACCCTGTGATGTTCACATTCATACTAAAGTGTGGGTTAGGCTTCAAGGGAGATCCGACAGGGTGAGTTGCTTTTTAACCAGAATGGAGACAGTAGTGTCTCCCTGTGGATGAAGAGGAGGGGGCAGCCATCTTGACTTAAACACCAGAAGCAAATCCAGGGGCCTCTGAAGCTGACCAGACATACTCTCCTCTTTAACATGGACTGCACTGGCCCCCACCAAAGCCCTATGGGTAGGCAGTAAGCATCAGGGTCTCTATCTCTATCATGATTTGGGAAGACAGAGCGTGAAGCCATTGCACAGGTGGCCTCCTCCGAATTCTCTTCCCCTCCTCAGCTCTCTGAGTAGCTGCCTTACTCCTGCCTTTTAGGACTCACCAAGGAATCCTGTGTGCCCACCTGTCTGAAGCAGGTGGTCCCTTATAGCCTCCCTGTTCTTTCCCCTCTGGGGACATGCTGGTTTTATATGTATTTACACATTGCCTGTCTTCCCTACCATACTAAATTCCTACAGTGAAAGGCTTGACCATTTGGTCTACCAGGTATCCCAGCACCTGGGGGCGTGCTAAGCACACAGTAGGTGCTCAGTAAACTCTTTTGCAATGACTTAAAACTCAAAGCATCGCAGCACTGGGAGAGGTAGAGCCAGGTTCAGAACCCAGGCCTGGACCCAGACCAGTGGTTGCTCTCCGCTGTGGAGCTCTCTGCATGACAGAGGCCCTCTATCCCCATCCTGGGATCCACCAGAAAAAATCCAAACTTCAGAAAGAAACAAAACCCAAACCAAAACATAGTCCACGTTTGGGCTGCTGCATTTTGGTACTGTAAAACCGACACCTGGCGGACAGGGTACGCCAGAGGATTGTACTAGGTGGGACCTCAAAGGAGGGGCAAGGGCTGGCAGGTGCATCCTACTTCGACATGGTTGTTCCACCTCTGTTCCACTATTTCCTGGGCCTTGAGCTGGGAATGTAGGAGTTGCACCTGCCCTCACAGCGCACCTCCACCTTTCGGGGAAAGCTGGAGGACACCGGGCGTGCATGTTCAGACTGCACACAGCAACATGCCGCTGGAGCTGGGGGTACCAGGGACAGCCCCCCAGGAGGCCAGGCTGGGCTGGGAGAGGGGCTGATCAGGTTGACATAGGGAAAAGCGTGTGCAGAGGCACAGAGTTCACCAAGGGCCTAGGGAGGCCAGAGGCGGCCAAGTCCACCCGGTCTGGATCGGAAGGTTCAGCCAGAGAAAGGGCTGGAGGAGGGAAGGGGCCAGGTCATAGAGAGCAAGGTCTGCTTGTCCAAGGAGCCAGGGCTGCATTGGGTAGGCAGTGGGATGTCTGCCGGGCCTTGAAGAGGGAGCTTTGCTTTTAGAAAGCTCGCGCCATGGGAAGGAAATAAGACCAGGCAAGTTAGGAGGCGATGGCTACCACCCAGGGCCGATGGGTTAGACTTAGGCTGCAGGATGCGGACGAGGGGAAAGACACGGATGACACTGAGAAAGTGGGAAAGGCACGTGACGAACTGACCTAAGACAAGGAGGGCAAGGCCATTGGGCTGAGCTCCAGCTTCTGCTTCTTCTACTGTGGGATCTGTGTGGACTAGAATTTCAGTGACATGGAGAAGCATCTGTTCAGAAGCAGGTCCCTGAGCTGGGCCTCACTTCCCCCTCCCTTTCCTGTCTTTGGTGTTCAGGAGAAAACTGTGCTTCCATTCTTAGTTTCCTCTGAAGTTTGCAGGCCTCACACCAACTCGTCCGGCCAAGGTGGCTGTGGTCCTCAGGAATTTACCACCTACCGAATTCTCAGCCCCTTTCCTGAGGCACTCAATAGGGAAGCCCCCCATTTCCAACTCCCTTTCCCACCCAGAAACCAATGTGTTCCCCCCTTTGACCTTCTCCCCACTCCATCCTAGGCCTGTGGTCTCCCCCCAGAATGCCCTGAAGAAGTTCCAGGGAAGAAAGCTGCAAAGAGTACAGGACCAGCTGCCCTGGCTGGCTTATCTCCCTCAGCTCTCCCAGCACTGGCCACACTGCCAGTGGCCAGCTGCTAGTGGTCATCTGTTCCAGCTGCCTGTGCCCAGCCAACTCAGGTGTCAGCAGTTGGCTCACCCCTCTTGGAGCCCTGCCCACCCCGCCTCATTTCTGCGTCCAGTGTTCTGTCCCTTCTCCTCCCTGCGTGGCCGTCTTCATACAGGCAGGAGCTGCCCAAGCCTCAACTCTGGCCAACCAGCCTGTTTACCAAGGTGGAAATCATTGTGGTAACGAGCAGGCCGCTGCTGGGAGTAGGTGGAGAGGCGAAGGGGCCCCACAACACAGAGCCACCTAAGAGGCCAGGGGCTGAGCCCGTGAGGATGCTGAGAGAAAGTCCAGGACTCCCCAAGCCATCCATGGAGCTTGGAACAGAGACCCAGCCCCTGTCCTGAGGCATCACAGGCCCAGGACCCCACTTCTTTGGTGCAGAAGTGGAGACTCAGGGCGTCCGAGGAGAAGAGGCAGATTTCAGACCCCAGCAGGCCCAGCCACAAAGCCCCGCACCCAAGAAGCATCCTGGGGCTTACTGAACCCCAGTCCTCCATATACACAGCTCACTCAGACTCTGGCCTGATCAGCAGGATGGGGAACCTTAAAGGGCCTGAAGCAGAGAGGCTGGAGGGGCTGGAAGGGAAAACAAGTCTCCCCGACCCCCATGCCAGTTTCCTCCAGAGCCACCAGACCACTAGCTATGGCTTGTGTCCTCCTTAAAAGTCCTGGCAGCAGAGCTCCTCCCAGGGGGGGAAGAGGGCACAGGAGGCCCCTCACGGTTACAGTGATTGTCACAGCACTGTGGCACCGCCACCTCCGCGTCGCCACCCTGAGCAAAACCTGATGCTAGGGCAGGGATGTGCACAGTAAAAAGAGTTTGGCTTGGACCGAGAGAAAGGGAACCAACGTGCACCCCAACTTTCCTGATGCTGCGCCTGGGGTCCTTCTGCCCTGGGCCTCGGCAGAATGAGGGCTTGGGAGGAGAGCTGCGTGCACACAGAGCTGCTCCTCACAGCTCTGCCTTTGGGAAGGTTCTGGGTAGAGGGCCTGCCACGCCTCTCCCGGGCCTGGCCCAGCTCCCACTGACCTCCCCTGAGAACTCCTCAAGGTGACCCAGTGGAGCTCTAACTGGAGGTGAAGACATCTATCTTTCTTCAAATATCTGGTGCTTTCTAAAGACCAAACCTCCCCCCCTTTTTAAAGTGTATATAATTTGAGGGCAATTTGATCCATATGTTTCAGATTCCCTTGCACTTAAATCATCAAAATATTGATTTTTAAGAGCCATTTGATGTCTAAGGAACCTTTTTAATAAGCTTTTAAAGCTCTTTAAACCCAGAGCCTGGAGCCAGTGCCAGGACCCTGCTGTCCGCTGGCCCAAGCACTCACCCTCCTTCCATCAAGAATATTTGGGGTAGATCTGCCTCCCCCTGTGCAGGGCCCACCTCTGCTAGGCCTCCCTGCTCCGTCAGAGCCGCTCAAGCTCTAGTGACAGTGATACCTCCTGCCATCCTGTGGGGCCCAGACTCCTGTTCTCCCAGGCCTCTCTGATGTTTCTACAATGAACTCTTAAAACACAGACCAAAAGAGGAGGCACAATTTTTACTGTTAAAAGCTGCGTAACTTTTTATTACCTGCAGGCCAGTCATGGTGACAGAAGTAATCCCAGTGCTCAGGAAGGCTGAGGCAAGGGGATGGTAAATTCAAGCACAGCCTGAACAATTTAGTAACTTAGGGAGATCCTATTGCAAAATAAAAAAATCAAAGGTTTAATCCCCCCCCAAAAATGCTGATTTATTTAACCAGCCTCTGTGAAAGGACATTTAGGTCATCTCGCATTGTACACCTTGGTGCATGTTCCTGATTATTGGCTTTGGATACATTTCCAGAAATAAAAGGACCAAGTCAAAGAGTATGTAAACCTCTAGGTCTCTCTATGAGCAGGTGGCCACACCATGTTTCTGAAAGACAGGATGAATTTAACACTCCCACACATCTCCCCACCCTGTTAGTGGGAGGCCCGCTAAATGGCTACATTGACAATCCCTAGCACCACAGCCAGGGTGTGTGTGGGTGTGAATCCCAGGTCTACCTCTTGCTAATTGGGAAAGTTTCTTGTTTGGTCTGTGCCTCTGTTCCCTCATCTATCACTTGGCCTTAATAATGGCACCTACCATATTAATTTATTGTGTCGATTACATGAGATCAGCTACACAGACTGCTTGGAGTACCGCCTGATGCGTGGCTTCTCTCCCACACCTCCCTACACATGCCATCGCTGACCTTCCTTCTTGGCTTGTTTTTCCTGCTAAGATATCGGCTCCAAGAGGGCAGAGTTGGGATTTATCTATGTCCCAAAGTCTACGACAGTGTCTCAGCTGCTGCAGACATCTGATTAGTCTGGGTTGAACTGAACAGAATAGAATGGAGCGGATTGCGTTGCATTGACTGGGGATGACTCTAGGCCCCTAATTTCCAAAAATTCTATTCACCCACAAAGGGTAGAGGTTTGCCCTTTGAGGATAATCAAAAGAATGTGCTGAGGCTCAAAAGGCAAGTCCTCAATGTCTGAAACTTAGAGCACACAGCATTGCTAGTGGCACCAAGGGGTCCAGTCTGGATGAATGAACTTGTTCTGCGGAAAGTCCCACTGTGTCCAGTCATGCATGTGATGACTCCCATGGACCAAACCTCATTCCACTACTTGTCTTGGATTTATTCTTTCCTTGTGTTTTCAAGCAAGAGAGACTGTTCTCCCCTTCTTCCCTCTGTGTAGACCCTGAGGTTGGAGATAGAGGGATGCTCCTCCTTCTCTTGGCATGGGAGCCTTGGAGAGCAACAATTCTGCAGGTGACAACATCCTGCCTGCCACTGCCACTGCCCGCTGCTCTAGACACAGCTGGACACCAGCATTGTCATTCACAGCCCTTGGGTCCTCCTGAAACTCCCAAAGGCCTGGACCCCTAGAGGAAGGCAAGGCCCAGGCTCTAGAGGGGGTTCTTCATCCCAGCCCCCACTACTTCAGCCTCACACTTACAGGGAAACCCAGTTCTGCCCCCCAAAGTCCCATTTCAATTCAAATCAATTGAGTTTTAACCCCAAAATACCAGCATTTTGCAAGTCCTTGACCTGGGGAGCATGAAGGATGAGCACCAAAATGGATTGTCACTGGGACTCAGGGTAGGGAAGCGCTCTGAGGACCACTGAGGAATCCCCATCCAGCACACACCCATTCCTCGTCTGTGACACTTTCTGTCCTTACAGCTCATTACTGAAGGAACTGTGTATAGCTCTCTATTATAACCTAAATGTTCCTGGTGTGCATGTGTGTGCTCACATGTGTGCACATATACAGGTATGTTTGTGTGTGTATGTCATTAGAACATGTTTAGAACTTAAAGTTCCTGGAGTGCAAAGTTTGTAGTTTCCCTGGAGTCTCCCACAGACCCCACTCAGGACCAGACATGAAACAGCTGTTTAATAAACACTTGAACAAATGCGTGAACACAAAACATAAACTCCCAGCCCCACCAGGCCATGTTCTGGGAAGACAGACCTGCCCACTGGGCTTTAGCCTGGAAGTCAGGAGTTGTGGCTTGAAATGCACTGGGTCCCCTGTGATGTCCTGCCCTGTCCTGCACATCAGTGAGCCTCGCTGGACAGTGGAGGAGTAGAATTAGGTGATGCTAAGGTTCTTTCTGGCTCTGAGCCATGCAGGCTCCCCTCCCAAACAAAGCCTGCTCGCCATACCAGCCTGGCTCCAGCCCTGTAGATGTAGAGCATATGAGATGTACCCAGGCACCAATCTAGCTGGGGTAGGATGAGGGGTGCCTTCTGCTCTCTGCCTCATGAGACTCACGGCTGTTTTGTCAAAATTCTTCAAGAAAGAGAAGTGGCTTTGCTAAAGCCCAGTGGGCAGGACTCTCTGGGGACGGGGATTAAGGTTGTCTCTGCAGGTCTCCCCTCCAATCGGGCTGCTGTCTGGGAAGCGGCTGCTGATTCTCCGGGCTGATCCTCCCTCCTGTTTCCATTACCTTTGCAAACCCTCACGCCAATTGTTCGCATTCCCATTTGAGAGCCTTGGCCAAGCAGAATAGATCTCCGAAGAACAAAGCAAATGTACATGGGTGTGTATGTATTTGCCAGCTGATTCTAAGTGTATTTCCTCTTTCTTCAACAATTCCAGTGTGGGAAAGAAAAGAGACCCTTCAGCCGGCCAATCCTGGCAGATCTTTTTTTACCCAGACCTAAGAGACCATCCCCACCAGCAAACTGGGGCCAGTCTCAAAGGACCCAGCTCTCCTTCCTCCCAGCCCCGGAGGTTTGCAAGCTCTCATGGAGTGCTTGGTGATGGGTTTATGGATTGGCCCCCAGAGGATTATCTGGATTTAGAAGGGTCAGTTAGGGGTCAGCAAGTCTGAGAGGACTGAGCCTAATTCCACACTGAAGAGGCAGGCGGAGGGATCTCTGTCTCTGCATGACCCCTTCTCTCTTGAAACTGCTTATCTGCCCAGGGAAAGAAGTCTGACACCTCTCAATAGGGCCTGGCTCTGCACTCCCAGAATCCAATCTGCTTTGCACTCTGAGGTGCCATTTTTTGAGCACCATAGTAATAGGAACATAAGTTTTGTGTAGAGGATAAAGGATGTTTTTGAGCAATTTATGTAATATTTGTAACCAAAGTTTTAAAAATCCTAACACTCTAAAAAGGGGGTGGGAGATACTGTTTCAATGTTTAGATGGAACAATGTTTTATCTTAAACAATAAGTCATTGGAGTTCACACCAAGTAGAAGTTTGGGGCTATTCTGGAATTGATTAGGGCGTGTTGATAATAAGACTGGCATATTGTATAAATCTCTTATGGTATTTGACTACCTTTAGGGCAAATCTAGGGCAGAATCTAGGATCCCAGATGCTATGCCTAGATTCTTGGGTAGGTCTGATACCAACCCCTAAGGATGAACTCCCAAAAGAATTTATTGTATTTTTGCTAAGACCAAGGGCAGGACTTTGGACCAGGGAAATTTTAATAATGTAGTTCTGAAAGTTTTACTAATTCATCTTGGGAATTCCATTTGTTCTTTCTATATTACCTGAGCCTGGGAAGTGGTACGGGTAGAGAAAATTTTGAGTAAGCATCAAGGTCTTGCATCAGTGACCATCTCAGCAAAATAAAGACACCTATTGCTGTAACAGCAGGTTGGGGCTTCTCTAGTAAGAAACACAAAGTTGAACTTTTTTTTAATGGCCTTTAACAAAAAGACTCTTCAACAAACCTGAAAATAAACATACAGACCAAAACAAAGGCAAGAGAACATGTTCAAGTTCAATCACAGAGGATAGGAGGTTTTCAAATAGGCCTGGAGGTCTTGACTTCCCTCCATGTCTCACCTTTACTATTTTGCCAAGATGATGCTGTTGGCAGGTGAGCTATGTACTGGAGTGGGTTCCATAAACTACAGCTCATGGGCCAGTGCTGACTCATGGCCATCTTTTGTAAACATAGTTTGTTGGGCCGCAGCCGTGCGCGACTCGGCTCACCCACTGCCACTTCTACAGCACAGCGGCAGCAGAACTCGGGCAGTCAGCCGCAGAGGCTGTGTGGTCATCAGCACCTAAAATACGGGCTGCCTGGCCGTTACAGAAAAAGATTGCAGATTCCTGTCTATAGCACCTCTGTGATGGAAAATTTTGGTTATGCTAAAACATGCCCCCAAGTGCCACTGTGATTCCAGGCTCTTCTTCGTGACGTGTGCTATTTTGCAAATTACACCCAAGAAGTTGTGTTACTGTGAGAATCCTATAGGGCAGACGGCCAAGGGCTGGGGACATAGCTCAGTGGCATAAGCCCCTGCCTGGCAAGCACAAGGTTCTGAGTTCAATTCCCAGTACCAAAAAAAATTCAAAATGTTACATCCAGTCTGGCTGAGCGGTGGACTTGGGTAGGTGAGGGTGAGGGTCAGCCAAACGTGTTGCTTCTGCCTCCTGCACCTCAGACTTCCACCCACCGACACAAAGTCAAGATGGAGGGAAAATCAAACTTGCCATATTTTCAGATCGTCATTCATCAAGTTCACCTTCTGTGGGCCAACAGCCTAACAAGGCTTTAATTTTGTCCAACCCTGGGACTGGTTTTTCATTTTGTGACTCTTGCATCTCCCCCATGGGCAAATACAATTTATGACAAAACAGAGGACAAAGGTAAGGTTAGCTGATTCGCACTGAAACTGTGGAAAGCTCTTGCATGGTCACAGAGAGGTGCTATAATGGATTTAAAACATGAAGCTCACAATTCTTTAAAAAAAAAAATGCTGGGGATGGAATCAGGGTTTCGTGCATGCACTCTGTCACAGAGCTACACCCTAGATCCACAATTTATAGGTAGCATCTTGTTAGGAAAAAATATGGTTTTTTTTTTTATTTCATTCTACATGTGGATTCAGAAGTTCTTGGGGTGGAATATCAGGAGGGCAAGTAGTGGTGATTTCTGAAGGCAAAGGTTGGTGTGTGAGCAGCAAGGTTCTAGGCATAAAAGGGAAGTCTTATGCAAGGCACAGGACATCCTGCTGTTGTGACCGCATAACTGGTGGTTCACACTCGCCCATCATTCCACATGGCGGTAACGGCTGTCACTTACTGGGCTCAGCATGGTAGGTGATTGATTTCTGTGTGACGCTGTGCCAGACACTGTTCACACCCGATACCATAGAAATCTCATAACAACCCTATTCAGTTGGCATTATTTTTTCCATCTGACAAAGGTGGAAATTGAGACACTTCCCCAAAAGGTGGCCTCTGGTAAGTACCAGAGGCAAGGCGGCTTGTCCTGTGCATTGTGCGCCCCCTGTCCCCTGCAACCCTACAGGTATGACCACCACCACCGCAGCCCTGGCAGCCAGGCCTTCCCTGTGCATGGCTTCCAAGCAGCAGAGCTGGGTCTCCAGAACATTCCCACATCCAGAAACCACACATCTTCACAGAAGGACTCTGCCCATTTCTCTCCTTCAGGATAAGGTGGGTGTTAAAAGATAAAGCCAGGGCTGGGGATATAGCTCAGTGGAATAAGCGCCTGCCTAGCAAGCGCAACGTCCTGAGTTCGATCCCCAGTGCCGCCAAAAAAAAAAAAAAAAAAGATAAAGCCATTTCAGTGAGTGTGTTAAAAGGTGTTCAGTTTCAGTAGGCAGTCAGGAAGCGCAAATGAAAACCAAGCCATACTGAGATACCATTACACATACACTGAACATAATAGCTAAATTAAAAGCACTAATAGTACCAGCCAGCAGCAGGAATATGGAGCAACTGGAGTACTTATATAGTGGAGGGAGTATAAACTAGTATAACTGCCTTGGAAACAGCTTAGCCCTATCTACTAAAACCAAACACAGACCTTCCAGATGTTCCATTCCTACTGTATGTATCCAACTGAATTTCATACCTGTTCAAAAGGCCTATAGTGGAGCCGATTGTCCTGTCTAAAAACTGGAAAAATGTCAAAATGCTCATCAACATAGCATAGATAAATGATAGTACACTTGTAAAACAGAGTACCGTACAGTAATAGGAATGGATAGTAGTTTTACAGCTCACACAATCACATGGCTAGGTCTCACCAACATGATTTTTTAAAAAAGTACACCTAAGAATATATGTTGTACGTTTCTATATATATAAAGAACCAAAACACCCAAACTGTTTTTACTCAGGATAATGCCTACCCTTGGCGGGGAGGTACAAGGACTGGAAGGGGTAAAGACAGGGATTTCTGGGATTCTGTGGACACATACTTTCTTGAGCTGAAGACATAGGTAAGTTGTCTTTATGAAAACCTGTCGCACTGCGCTCTTGTAATTTATACACTATACTGAGTACGTGTTATACTTAAAAGTTTTAATATAAAGGCATATAGTGCCTTCTTTCCTTTTTACCCTATCTCTAATGAATAAGTCCACCTTCAAGGGGAAAGAGTCTCAAACCCAGAGGGCCTCTGCCTACCATGATCATCAGTCCCTAGGATGGAGGTTCCTAGGTCTGAATTAGCTTACCCAGCCCCACACCTACCCTGTAGCTCACACCTTGGTACATGCCAGGAAGACAATAAAATGAATGGAAGTCAGTGGGCTTTGGAGTCAGATAGCCCTCAGCTCTGCTACTTGCCTACAGTGAGGCAATGGGCAAGTCCATGAATCTCTCCAAGTCCCTATCCCTTGTCTTCAAACAAAATAACAGCCCATGTTGTTGGCACCTTACCCGAATACAATTTCTTCCCACCATGGCTGCACATTCGTAGTGGAAAGCAAAGTGGAAAAGCATAGTGGCCTCCCAGCGCTCCTGTTGCTAGAATATCATGTGTGACCCGAAGAAGTGAGAGCAGAGGCATGGGAGGCCACTGGTGTTGGTGATATTGTTCTGCCAGACCTGGAACCCCAGCCTCTGGACAGCTGGAGGGTGAGAGATACCTTGGGTGGCCTCTCATAGGGGTCTTGAGAGATGTGGCTCTTCAACGTCATCCTGACTAGCATGGAGGGAGGAGAAAGCCTGTTTCAGGGTGCAAGGCAAGGCCTGGGGGAGGACAGGAATTGGTCCAACTGTGCACTGTTCAGGAATGCCTTCCTCTTTTTAACAAGTATTTTTTCAGCATCTACAGCTCACGTGGCTCCCTGTGTGCTGGGAGCACAGTGGTGGACAAGACAGGTTGCCCATCTTGGCAGACCACCGAATGCTGATCATCTAACAGCCACAGCGGTTCAATATTAACATTGAACTTCTTCTAGGAGTCAGAAGTAGTGTCTAGAAGTGATGCAGCCACTTGTGACCTGAGGACAGAACAGAGAGAGCAGGAATTCCAATCTTCGGTGACTCCCTTGAGCAGAGCTGCGCCTAATAGGACTGCTCATCTCCAGACTTCTTATCAGGTGAGAAAATAAGCCCTTCCTTGTTTATGGTTTATCTTAAGTAGCCAGATGTAATTTATAACTGATACAGGTTCACAAGGCAACCAGAAATGTATGTTTCTTCTTTCCATTTACCAAAGACTGGCGCTGCTATAAAAACAAAAGCAAGCGGGCAGACACTAATAAACAACCAATCACCCCAAATCAGATAAGAACCAAAATTAGCATAATAGTTTAAACTACTTTAAATAATAAAGATATTTAGTCTGTGAAGTGGCAGGAAGTCCGGAGACAGGGCCAATCAAGGACGGAACTGGTACGGTTAGCTGGTGTCCCACCCCTTCTGACACTCTGCAGTCCTCCCTGAGGCAGCGCCATCTTCATTCTGGCCTCCTTCAGGGCCAGGATGACTACCAGGGTACCAGCATAAGAGCAACCAAGGAAGAAGAAAACCTGACTTCCCTGTGTTTCGTTCCCAGTCCAGCCTTCCTCAGACCCTCAGTTATAGAAGTTTGATCTCTAAGGTGGCTTCCTGATCCAATTCTCCCATAGGTCTCTGCTCCTGAGATGAATGGCTCGGCCTGGGGATATAGCTCAGCAGCACAAGCTCCTGCCTAGGAAGCAAAAGGTCCTGAGTTCGATTGCTGGTACAAAAAAAAAAACACCTACAATGAATGGCTCTGGGTAAGGAAAGTCCATATGGAGGGGAAAGCTGACCATGTCTGTGGGAGTCACCTGCAAATGGGGCTCACCACACATAAGGAAGCAGCGTGGATCTTTCTGTGCTCCACAGTATAGTAGTAACACACACTGAACATCTCCCGTTTGCAAGGCTCCTGGACACATGAGATTTCATTCTTGTGTAAGGAAGATCTATAAGTCATGTAAGGTCAAGCTGCTCTTTTAGAATTAGGAAGACAAAGCACAAAACGAGGAGGCATTGGCTCCAGAAAGCCAGAGCCTGAGAAAGCCCAGCCTGAACCTCTGACTGCCGATTTGGCCAAGGACAAGCGACACTTGGAAACTGTCACTACCTTCCTCCAGGGAAAAGGCGGTGGGTGTCAGGGTAAGGCCAGGATCTAACCGGGGCTTACTGAGGAATGGTTCACCGGCCTGGTGCCTTAGGACTCTCAGTTCCTCTGGGCCTCACCCCCTCATTTTACAGTAAGGATTCTCAGAGCACACCCCTCTGGGAGCACTGGGGGAGCCCCTGAAGGCCCTCTGGGTGGTTTCATCTTGGCCGAGGCTACAGACAGCTTTAGGAGGACTGCACTGTCCCTGCATTTCCAGACTGCACCTGGAGAAGAACCTACCAGAAGCAGCCGCACCTCCTGCCCAGCCTTGGCCTCTTCCCGGGGCTGCTGAGGCCGAGGCCCAGGCCAGACACCACCCAGCTCCCTCCCTCCCTCCCTCGAGGCAGGCGGCTGCTAATGGCTGTCCCTATAAGCTGCTTCATTAAAGATTTTTTTCTGTGGAGTTGCAATCAAAGTAAACAGATGGGCCTGAAAGCCAGGGAACTAAAAACCAATTAAGAGGGAATGGGGATGGAAGGGGTGGGGGCAGGAGGAGAAAAAAGGCTGGGGCTTTCCAAAGACTCTGTTTTCATGGCAGCCAGCTTCCAAAATAGTCTGGGAATGAAAAATAATGAAAACCACCATGGAGAGGAAAGAGGTCCTGGCAGGAGAGACCTGGGGATTGGCCAAATTGTCCAGCTCAGAGCTCCTGGAAGGGACCTGGTGACCTGGTGACCTGACCCCCAACTCCCCTTCCCTTCCGAGGTTGTCAATGGTGTACCCACCTGTGGAACCCTTTGCCTCATCTCCAAGGTGAAGGAGCCACCTGCAACCCCTGCCCACAGGTGGGCAGGAGAGACCAGGGAAGCATGAAAAGCGAGGGCAGGCAAAGGAAGGGAGGAGGGACCTGTCTGAAAGGGGATATTCTGGACACCAGGAGACCATAACCGGGCCCTGAGGACAGTCCCTCTGCAGTGGCCAAAGGGCTCCTGGATGAAGCAACATTCGAGCTGAGAGTGGAAGGTGAGCTAAGACTGGCCAGAGATGACCCAAAGATGGCCTGCTCTAGGAAGAGACCAGGAAGCACAAAGAGCTCAGGAGTGGGCCATGGGGGAAGTCACCCCAGCTTACAGCAGCTAAGTGCTCCTTGATGCCCTGAGTCCTGAGAAACAAGAACCCCAGCAGGCTAGAACTCAAAGATGTAAAGGCGGGACCGCCAGGAGCCCAACACCAGTTTACGGGCCCAGCACCCGCAGTCTTTTCCCTCTGCTTGGAACCAGACTTCCTGGGGTGCCCCCAGCTCCCCTCACCCTGGTGCAGGGAGAGGCCAATGTGGCAGTTTCCAGCAGTGCTCCTGGTGGTGTCTCCGAGGAGGCCCTGCTGCCCACCAGGAGGCACCGCCGGCTAACTATCTCCAGACCCCCTTGTGGTCTGGTTTCTGTTTCACTGGGGAGGCAACAGGAAAGCTGAGATCTTATTAAGTTGACTTGCAGATGCCAAAAAGGAACAGCAGCCAAAATGAGGTTAACCCTTTCCCGCCCCCTCCTCCACCCATCTTCCCAGACCACAGAAACAAGAGTACTGAAGCCCTGATCTCCCAGAGCTGGGGAACAGCCACGCGGTCCAGGGGGAGCGTGGCTTCCCAGATGGGCTGGTGGGTCAGGACCCCGGCCTGTGCCGATGCACAGCGCCGGCCAGGAGGCGCACAGGCCCGCGGCCCACGCCAAATGGCCGGGATCCTAGGTAGGAAGCTGGAGGGGCAAAGTGGGGCCAGCTCCTCCAGATGGGAATGAGGCTGTGTGCGAGCTGCAGCGTTTGGCCTCCCCAGACGGCTCTTGGGGGGCCCCCTTCCAAGAAAGTCCAGCCCACGCTGAGTGGGAGCCCATTGGGAAGGGGATGGTCCTGAGCCGCCAAAAGCACAGCCATTGCCCCCAAATTGGACTCTGAGCAGAGCGAAAGGGCCACGGGACAAGGGGAGAGCACTGGCCGGGGGTCCAGGGACAACCAGGGCACGTTTGCTGTCCTCAGCACGGAGCAGAATGAGCTGAGACTTTGTGCACAGATTCTTCTGGGTGCCGGGTCCCAGATCCGCTATCTGGGGGCTGTGTAACATGGGGCAAATTGGTCCTCTCTGAGCCTTGGTCTCCTCTTCAGCAAATGGATGTAACGGCACCTATCCCACAGAGCCCATTGGGATATCCAGAGTAAGCCAGCCACCTAGTAGCAACTCACTGCGTCCCTTCTTCTTCCAGCCTCAGTTTCTTCTGCTGTTATATGAGCTGACGCCATCCTGGCGTGTGGCAAAGGGCTATGGATGCACAAGAGGAGTCTGGCTGGGGAGACCCTAGAAGTTATTTCCTCTCCAGCCCCTGCCTAGCCTCCTCTCGGGGTCACAGAGATGAAAGGACACTCACTGTGCTCTTAATCACTATGAGAATAAGAAGGGCTGGGGATATAGCTCAGTGGAATAAGCACTTGCCTAGCAAGCACAGGGTCCTGAGTTCGATCCCCAGTACCGCAAAAAAAAAAAAAAATGAGAATAAGAAATTAGGGCTGTTATGCCACCCCCTGTGCCTTCCCCTTACACAGGCAGGAGATGGGACTCAGGCATTGACTTCTCCCCTGCTGCTGTAGTTTGTGAGCGCCGGGCCTTGGACTCCCAAGGCTGCCTTACCTCTGCCCCACATCACCAGCAGAATGGCTCCCAGCACTTGTCCAGGGCCAGTGTGAGGACCACCTGGGACTCCAAAAGATCAAAGTGCGAGCGCCATTCTGGGGTGTTCCCTCCTGCAGGTGCTCACAGATGGTCACCTGGCCCCACGCATGCGTCATGGCTTTCTAAGCACTGCATTTGAGAGATGCAGAGGCGGCCACAGCAGCCCAGCGGCAGCGTGGCGAGGCAGAGGCCAGCTCCTTACACCACCTCTTTGACTTTCTTTGTACACAGATGTTCCTTCATGCCCAGCTGCTCGCTTTGCGGGTGCTCGGTGTCAGTCTCTTTATAGCTGTGGCCAGCACGTGGCCTGCTGGGACCATGCGTAACACCTCTTAGCCCTTAGCCCAGGGCCCCAAAGTTCTGCCTCAGTTCCCACTGCTGACTGTCTCCAGGCCTTCCTGCTTCCCTGCTCAGAACTCATCTTGCCTCAAGTCAGTCTCTTCCAGGAAGTTTTTGTAAATTTTGAAGCTCCATCCTAAGCTGCTCTTGGCTCTTCCCTGTGGCCTTTCTCTCTCTCTCTGTCTCTCCCTCCCTCTCTCTCTCTCTCTCATTCTCTGTGGCTCCGTGACCAGGTCTCAGGCTGCCAACATGGGCAGAATAGCAACAGATCCTTAAAGAGTCTGCCTGGGTGACTGGTGACTGAAGAGTCTCAACTTCGTAAGGAATAAACATGGAAATGGATCCGTTTCTTCCGCCTCTCAGCTGCACTAGAAGCATCCATCCATAAAGGGTTGACCGTAACTTGGGTCAGAGAAAGAGAACTTTCTGGTCCTTTGAGTTTTTAGAGCACTTCATCCTGTTGTTAACTGTTTCATTTTCCACTTGTTTGTTTCTTCTTCGTCACCCAGGAGAGGCTGGAACTGTGTCCTAGAGACCTGAGATGGAAAAGGGTCTGATCCAATGTGTACACACTCCTTAAACAGCTCCTTATCTGGTGATTTGGGACAGAGGAGCAGGACAGAGGTGCCTATCGGCGAACTCCATCCAGCCCAAGTCCTCTCTGAGTGCACTGCTCCTGCTAATTATTTGATTGAACCCAGCAACCTTTTGTGCCCTGAGTGGAAGGCATCAGTAGGCTGGCTGTCCTTGTGACGCATACGTCCGGGAGCAGAAGTAATAGCCAGCCAGGACTCAAGTGTAGGTGCTCAATCCATAAGAAGTTCAGGATTGCCTGCAGCATGAATGTTTGCCCCATGCCCCAAATTCGCAGGTTGAGATCCTAACCCTTAATGTGCTAGCAGTCTTTGGAGTTGGGACTTCGGAGGTGATTAGTCTATGAAGATGAATCCCTCATGAGTAGATCAATACCCTTATAAAAGGAACCCCAGAGGCCCCCCTTGCTCCTTCTGTGTGTAAGGATACCAAAGCCTACAGCCTTGTGTGTGCTGGGAAGCAGACCCTCAGCAGACATAAAATCTGCTGGAGACTTTATCTTGGATCTCCAGTCTCTGGAACTGTGAGACATCAACTTGTGTTGTTGATAAGCCACCCGGTCTGTGGGGTTTTCTTATAGTGGCCTGATGTGGCTAAAACAAAGCAAATAAGGTTCTGCTGCCCTCCACCCTTTCACCCTCCCTACGATTCCTGTCTCCTGCCCTGGGTACCTTGAGGCAGACTAGAAATCTCATTCTCCCAGTTTTAGGCGTCTTTGAAGTAGAAAAAGCAGTTTGCAATGACTTTAAAAAACAAAAAGTTAAATATTTAAATGGAGGCAAGTGATTCTTATCCAGGAAGCATAGATAATGGGACCTTTAAGAATGTATCTCCTGGCATTCCCTCCTTTAGCCCCCTCCCCCTGTCCACTGGGTGGGGAGGATCACTCCCTCTCTAGGAGCACTTCGCACTCCCAGTTCTCCCCAATCCCCGTGGACTGACCACGGGGGAGAACTCCCACCCCGTGACACAGACAATGACAGGCAGTTTCACCTCTGCCCAGCATGAGCATACCTACCTACAGGAGATGCTGCAGGACACAGGGCTGTCAACCTAGTATGCAGGGCTGGTGAGTCTGCCTCAGGAGGTCTGCACAGCACCCTGTGGGTCCCTTAAACTGGTAGGCAATGGATTGTTTCTGTCTGGACAGAACATGCCTTCAGGAAGGGCTGTAGATAACTGTGATCCCATAAAACTGTCAGACAGGCTGATCTGGACAACCTAGGGGCAGGTCAGAGTGAATTATTGTGCTTCACAGCACTTTTAAGGAAAGGCAGCTTTACCACTGTCAAATAGTTGCAGTAAAGGGCACCAGGAGAAGTCCTTGGGGAAAAGGAGGTACAACCAGCAAAGCTGTTGCTCATCTGTGAATGGGCATGCTTCCCCCGTATTTTTTTAATATGGCATTTAAATGTCTCTCCTCTCATATCCCTTTCTTTTCACTATCTGTTCCCACAAAGAAAGGGTTGGCTAAGCAAAGGTTCACATCCCCCAGCTGTGTCCAAATGACTGCAAATCTCCACAACTATTTCTCCCTAAGGTTTGCCTCAGCCAGGATGGTGGCCCCACTGTGACACTGTAACTTTGGAAGGCTGAAGCAGGAGGATTGAGAATTTGAGGCCAGTCTGGGCAACTTAGAGACTTAGCAAGACCCTGTCTCAAAAATAATTCTTTTAAAAGGAGTGGGGATGTTGCTCAGTGCATAGGCCCTCAGTACTCAAAAGTTAAAAAGAGGAGGTACTTTTTTCAGGGGTACTGAAAAGGTTCAGTCCTCAGTACCCAAAAATTAAAAAAAAAAAAAAAATGTTTGTCTGAGTTAACAGCCCAGGTAGAAGCTTGTACCTCCCAGCAGGAGGCTAGCCAAGATGCGCACATGGAGGCAACATTGATCCCAGCCATAATTTATCTCAGAGTACTCATTTCTAGACTCAGAGGCTTAAAAATATTTCATACTTAGCTGAGTTGAAATACTCCAAGGAGAAGATGGAAAACCAAATTGCCCCCACTGGACCACATCTGGGACAGGTATAAAAAGAGTAATGAACTCAATCCAGTGGTTTTCTTATTCAGTGACTCTTGCACACCTGATTGTACAAGGGACACTGAATGAGCAGGCCATAGTGTGTGTCCTCCAGGAAACTTGGATCTTGGAGATTTTGAGTCTCAAGAGGGGACGTGCATGCTAACAATGGCAAAGGCAACAGAAAGTTATGCAGCAGGAGAGAAATAAACAGCATTCCACAGCTGTGAAGAGAATGAGATGAATTCTAGCCAGGGGGCCATGGGAGGCTGTGGGAGGGAGCTCACCTCTGGTTCCCCTGCCCAACAATTATACTTCCTATGATAGAAAACCCTCACCCAAGAGCTCAAAGAAACACACACGAAGAGTCTCAGTGCAGCTCTGTATGGACTAGCTGGTAATTAGCAATGATCTAAATGTCTGTGAATAGCTAAAAGATAAATAAGTGAAATCCATCACGCAACTAAATATTACTGCTACGAATGTGTTTTGTTCCCCAAGGGTTGATATGTCGAAAGGTTGGTCTCCAGGGTACAAAAGGGATTCAGGTGGTTTTCATGCGGCCCCAAATTAGTTCTTATAAGATCACTGTAAAACAGGTGAGCCTGGCTCCTTCTCTTGCTTTGGCTTCTTATCCAGCAATCAATATGATTCTCTCTCTCTCTCTCTCTCTCTCTGTCTCTCTCTGTCTCTCTCTCTCTCTCTCCCTCTCTCTCTCTCCCTCTGATGCCACCTGCCACAAGGCCCTCACCAGAGCTGAGCTGATGGCGGTGGCACCAATGCCTTGAATCTCAGAACTGTGAGCTACATAAACCTCTTACTCAGAGCCGGGCACTTTATTAGAGTAAAAAATAAATGAATTAAAAATCTATGCGTAGTCAAAGTGACTGTACTAGGGTTTACATGAGTCTACGTAGAAAAATCTAGAGAACCATCTAAAAACATTTCAGAAGGGTGTTTACAATGATACCATTTACATAAGTTTTAAAACTCACAAACTGACCTATTGTGTATGTAGAAAATGAATCAGAACACAGGCAGGAGTGATACCCGTGAATCTCACAAGCATCCTTGGTGACAAAGGGATGCTATGAGAAGAGGAAGAGTCATAAAGAGGGCCTCATTGTACCTTTATTATTTTACTTCCTTTTAAAACTTTTAAATTAAATGTGATTATATATGAACATTTTTAAAGCTGGAGAGTAAGCATACAGATTTGTTATATTATTCTTTATTTTTCTATACATTTGAAATAAATACATTAAGAGAATGAGGTCTTTCCTTCCTCTAGAAATAATACACAAACTATTGTCAGATAATATACTGGTCTTAATCTAGACTCTCGGGGAAAAAAAGAAAATGTACTCCCAGGACGTTTGGGGAAAACAATACGCAGAAGTTTCAAGGCACTGCCGCCTGGGATGGTGACAACAGAAGGGCCAAATGAAAGACTGGTGAAAACCATCAGGAGGACCCGAGGAATGGGTCCACAGGGAGCTTGGAAAAGCTCAGACAAGACGGGCCTGGTGACTCACGCCTGTGATTCCGGCACTCGTGGGAGGCTGAGGGACAAGGAAGAAAGTTCAAGCTCAGCCTGGGCCGCTGAGCAACTTAGTGAGATCCTGTTTCAAAGGTTTTTTTTAAAAAATGTACATTGGGTGGGGGTAGGAAGGCTGAGGATGTAGAATATAGATCAGGG
>PVLD010025959.1:0-22907 GCA_004027595.1 Dinomys branickii | reverse complement strand
TTCCCTGGGACAATCTTACTTTCTCTCCCTCTCTCTCTCTTTCTCTCTGTCTCTCTCTGCACATCACTAATTGCTCTATCCCATCAGCTGTATCTCCCAGCATCCTCTCCTGTGGCACACCCTTGTACATGGAAGTAGGAGCGACACGCTACACTCTACAGCCCACAATGTGTCCCCCCGCCTCAAACTTTGACTCCACAATCTGACTAAACAAGATACATAGAATTTTGAGAGACTATCTATTTTGACATCTTGATGTGCTTAAATCCTCCAGACATATTTTTTTAGAAGTACACAATCTGGTTTTCATTTTAACAAAAATATACTGGCAAGATTGCTTAAATTATCTACTTTGTTTAGCTTCTAGTTTAAAGAGTGTTTAACTGTTAATTCTTAACCACAGGAAATTTTCCATGTCTCTGACTTTTAAAAAAATTTTTGCAACATGTTTCATTTCAAACAAATACAGGAGTGTAATGAGCTCTCATCTACCTACCACTCAGTTTTCACAATTATCTCGTTTGTCAATCTTGTTTTATTTTCCTGCTCTACACAATTTTCTTTCCTTCAATATTTTTAAGCAAACCCAAGTTGTTATGTCATTTCACTGTCTGTGCTTCAGTGTATTCACTGACTTTTAAAGTTCATAAAGAAACACAAATGCAGAAGTATAAGAAAATAGCTTAAAATCTTCATAGAACTGTCCATTTTTATGGTAAATTTATTTGGAAATGCAAAGTTAATGCATTTATAGTAAAACAAACTTCAATTGTGTTTAGTATCATTCCAAGGCCCTGGAGGCAGTCATTCATGATAAAATATGTTTTTTCAACTGGCATTTATTCTTAATGCTTTCCGGTGCATCCATTCACCACGAAGTTCCTACCCTTCTTGAGATCCACGGGCTGGAACCAAAACACTATACTTACTACAGTAAGTGAGAGTGGGGAGGAAGGCTGTCACATGGTGCGCTCTGTGGCTCACAACCATGCAGACTTATTTGTAAGTCTAACGTAAGTTTGTCTGTGAAATGTCAAGCTACCTGGAGCCAGGTTGTTATGTTAAACAAAACATCCAGAGGCAGTGGACGTACCATGCATCAGAACTAGAGAACAGTGGTGATAGCTTTTCTTGCTGAGTGTGTCCTCATTCCTAAGCTACTCTGTGCTTTCTTCTTCAGTTGAGGTGAACTCTTCATTACTTGCATTGAGTCGGTCTAGGGATCCCGAATAAAAGCCTTCTTACTCTTAGATTCCTCTGGGTTTTGTGAAGATAGACAGGCAGGTCTCAGTGGTTTTGATAGCAAAAGTGTTGTACTCTATGTGAATACAACAAAAATGTGTATTCCATGTGAACTTAAATCTTGAAATACATCTGTTAGCTGGAAGCTGGAAAGTTGGACTTTAGCTTGCCTCACATTTCAGCTCTTTGAGGGTAGAAGTTGTAGAAAATAGCCTGTCCTCATAAGAAGCCTTAGGCCGGTTGCGGAGGGCGGAAGGTTCAGCATGGACTTCAGCGCACCCTCAAATGTTTCTGCGTGGGCAGGAGTTACAAGATGGTGCTCTAGAGGTGCGTCTCAGAACTGCTCTTGTCTAGAATTATGTGTAAAATTTAGAAAATGTCAACTGCCCATATCAAATAATGGCAATTTGCAGTTGTCAGAACTACTTTTTGGCCATCTTTGCAGATTCTTTGCCAGGAAGACCCTCATCTAAAAGGAAGGGCTCTTGACCTGCAAATGGGCACCAGGAGATTCTATGGAGCCTCTACAACTGTAGGTAAGACCCCTGAGTAAGGACTTCCCAGAGAGGCCAGAGTTTTTCAATGATTTTCAAAGGATTTCATCCTTCAGAAAAGTTAAGTTCCGTTTTTCACTGTCCAGATCTCTAGACAGGGAAAGGGAAGACTCAGAACTCCCATCTCCCCAACCTTCAGCGCAGGTCTTCACCGCTTGGTCATCATTGCCCCAGCCCCACAGCTTGAGGGGCAAAGCCATCTGTTTGAAACCATTTGTCAAATTCTCTTTAGGTTTTCATAGTGATAGGAATTCTCAAGGAGCATTCTTGTTAGCACTGTCAGAAAAGCCACATATTGTCCCAGAGAAGCTAGGTTTGATTTTCTCTCAAGGACTTGTCTAAAACTCTAAAAAGAGTGCAGCCCTTTTTACAGCCCCTACATATGAATTTAGTGACAGATTGTCTACTTCATACAGGTGAACTGAGAAAGGCTGGCTCTCTTCATCCCTTTCATGTTTTGTGGACAGTGAACACATGTAGCTATTTTTAGCAGTATGGTCAGGTGAGTTCATACCAACTGTCATTTTCTGTAAACACTGAATTCCTTTTTACCAAGTATAGACATACTGCATATGCCAGCAACATCTTTGACCTACTTGGACAGATCAATAGCATTTAAAAATTATACATAATAATGTCCACCTTCATGGATATAAATAATGGATACATTAGTATTATTAAGAATGATGGGCTTTTAATTATAGAAAAGATCTTCTTTCACTGCAAAAGCTGAAATACAAGCATATACTATACGTACCAACACAAAGTTGCATAATTTGTCTTTAGATTATGTACTATAAAGCCTGGCTTTGGGATTTCCAATTCTGCCTTGCTGTGAGTTGTGGCTTTTTCTAAAATAATTCTCTGCTGCATATTTCTTAAGTTTCTGTTGGTATTAAGCTCTGAATATGAAAAGGACACTCGATCATCATCTCTTCAAAAAGTAATTTCGGAATATGAGATCTCTAAAACAAGATTTTCCAAGCTGCAGTTCATAAACTTTTAGTGGTTTCTAAGATCTCTTTAGAGCACTGCAACATGGGTTTAAAAACATGAAATGATATCAAAAGGCCGAGTGTATAACAAGTATAAGTATTACTTTTTATTAATTTGTTTATGAGCATCTAGGTTTGGCAGTGGTAGCTAGAAAGTGCTCAACAAGTTGGTTCTATGGGAGAAAAGGCACATGATATATACAAAAATTTATTAAAATTTTACTGATATAAATGAGGTTTTGTTCACCATATGCCACTAAAAATGATTATGCGATACTCTTTATTGTAAATTTCAAATTGCTAATTGATTCTCATGGAATGCTCTCATTGATTTTTGCCAATCTTTCACATCTATAGGAGGCCTACAGATACAACCTAACTCTAATTCAACAAAATCAGACCACCAATAAATGTTTGACTTCCCTCTGATTTTTCAAAATTTTCCTTCTATTATTGACGAAGCAGTATATTTGGGCATGAATGTTAGTGGATATTTTCACTTACATTAACAAGTAAAATGAAAACAGAACAATAAAGACATGTCAGAGCCTCAGTAGTTCACTTACACAAGTGTCTTTGGTGAATTAAGCAGCTGTATTTAATAACTGAAGTTGTGACCACTGCTCTCCAGAGACCACATGCACTGGCTCCCACTGAACATGAAGGCATCACAGTAAGAACGGAGTTTCTTTCTGGAGGTTGTGGTTAAGTTTGACAAACACTGATCTAAAAACCTATGCCTGGTGCTGTTCTTGACACTCTCAGTAGCTAATGGTGTTACACTGAATTTCACAGTTTTCTACATATCGTAAGTCAAGAGTAAGTTAAGTCATTTAAGGTTTGTTTCTGTGATTAGCTTACATCTGGGGTCAACTGCTGAGAATTCTGTAAATTTGAATCTGAAGGGGCACACAGCCCTGCCTTGGCATCTTAGCCTCCTCGCTTTCTTCGAGATGACAGTGTGGGCGTCTTCTCCTCTTGTACCCTCCCCAGTCCTCACAACCCAGAGGCATCAAAGGCGACCACAGTTAATATTTTGATACAGCTTTCTAGCCTTTCCCCTATGGATAGGTAGAGTTTACCTTCTGCTCCACTTTATTGGTCTGATTGACAAGTAGAAACTGAATGCAGTTGAAGTGTACAACATAATTCCCTGATACGCAGGTACGCTGTTACATAATCCCCACAACCACACTGATTAATATCTCACAGGATTACCTTTTTTCTGGTGAGGAAAACCTAATATTCTCTCAAAACAGCTTGAGTATCTGATACATTAACTGTAGCAAGCAAGCTGTGTGTGCCGTCTCAGGAGCTTACTCATCTAACAACTGAAACTCGTGCCCTTTGACCAGCATCCCCCTAATTCTCTCACCACCCCCAGCCCGTACTTCTTCACTTTCTGCCTCTGTGAGTTCAAGTTATAAACATTGTGCATATGAGTGAGAGGCATTTTGTCTTTTTGTTCGTGGCTTCTTTCACTTAGTGAAGTTTTATCCATGTTGTCAGAAAGCAGAAATTTCTTCTTTTCTGTGGCTAAATAATATTTCATCATATACACAGTCATCCGTCACTTAACAAGGGGCATATTTTCTGAGAAATGTGTCATAGGGTGATCTTGTTTTTTGTGTGAATATCATAACATACACTTACATAAGCTAAGATGGCCGTGACTCTGACAGGCCGTACAACCTTACGAGGCTGTCGTTGTCTATGTGGTGCAGCACATATGAGTGAAATGTAGCACACTGTGCAGCATGTGACTATACAGACGCCACAGTTGCTTATTCTTTATCCATTTACCTTTCAGCCAACACTTAGGCTGTTTCCTTTTCCTGGTTATTGTAAAAAATGCTGCAAGGTTGGATTTTTTTTCAATGCTGGGGCTTGAACTCAGGGCTTCATATACACTAGGCAAGTGCTTTACCACTAAGCACTTAGTGAAGGATGTTCCAGTGAACACAGATGCAGAGCCATCTCTTCAAGAGAAGGATATTTCTTGTGAGTATATTCCCACAAGTAAAATCTTTGGACTATGTAGTAGTTTCTTTGAGAATTGCTATACTCTTTTCCACAATGGCTATGGGCTCTACTTTTTAATGAGCTCATAAAATATAAGAACTGTCCTTATTAAAATAAGTTATTTCTCATTATTCACTAAATAATAATAGCTACTATCTATTGACCAACTGCCCTACATCTACAACTATTGTAAGCATGCAAGTAGTAACACCAACTTGAAATGCCTAAGCAATAAGGGTGCATATTGGTCCACTAACTTGCAGCCTGCGCGCTCCGCAACCTCCTGGCAAAGCCTGGGCCCCTGTGTTTCCATGTGCTGCTTCAGCGTTGCCTTTATTCTTTCAGTGTGTCTCTGTTGCTCATGGTCGCAGCAGCTATTAAGATGCACATTTCTTTGTTTATATGCAGCAAGGGTAAGTGGTATTAACTAACCATATCTTCCAAAAGACCTTGATTGGCTCAGACCAAAAGCAAAGGATGATGAGATACTGAGAAATCACATATAGTGATTTTTTTCAATTTTTCTTGTAAAAGAACTTTAAACTAACTTTCATTAATTTATTTAATATCCGGTATAATTGGCACCCTAACCGTCACTCCCCTGAGGAACCTAGTAGATACAAATAGGTTTTTGAAATGAACCGTGAATTTCCAGCTCTTCTTGCTTCTGAAAGCTAAAACCTAGCAACAAAATGTTACTGTTTTACTAAATACATTTTACTGTGAATACTTTATCTGGAAAAAATTTTAATATTTTCTCAAGAAGTGAAGTTACCAAGCGATAGATATAATTTTTAAAACTTTTCTTCTTCTTCTTTTTGGTACCGGGAGCTGAACTCAGGACCTTGTGCTCGCCAGGCAGGTGCTGTGCCACTGAGCTATATCCCAGGCCCCTTTCTTCTTTTTTGAAAGGTGAATTTACCTCCCCACAAGCAGTGGGCAAGAGTGCCTCTCTTCCCATGATCTAACATTTGTCATTATATTTTTAAAAACATCTTTGACAACTTCATAAGAGAATGGTTATCCTCTTTATATCTCTATTTTTAAATATTAGTTGAGTATTGTTACAATTTATCTTTTTAAAATAATGCCCACTTACTCTTGATCAAATGATGTCCGTAAAGGATGTTTAATTGCATCATTTCTTAAAATAGTAAAAGGTTTGGGAACTACCTAACTATCCATCAGTATGAACCGGCTAAATGAAAATAGCTCATTTATACAATGGGCAACTATAGTTTCATTTTTTAAAGCATACAAAGAATGAGGAGGTTAGGGGTATAGATCAGTGGTACAGCACTTCTCTATCACAAGCAAGACCCTGAGTTAAATTCCCAGCAATGCCCCTACACACACGCAGGTTCCTTATAAAAGAGACTGCTAAAAAGGAAACATATACATGATAGCGTGAGTGAAGGGGAGATTTCCCATCTTTTGCGCTTTAAAATTTTTATTTATATGACTATTGTGGTTTAGACTTGAAATATTCCTGCAAAGTCTCATGTGTTAGAAGTGAGGACTCTGGAAAGTGGCTGGATCACGGGAGCACTGTCCTCACGGTAGATTAACTCACTGGTGAGCTCACGGCGGAGTGTGCTGCTAGGAGGCGGGCCTTGGCGGGCGGAGGGAAGTCACTGGGGTGCGATGTGGAGAGGTGTACTCTTGTCTCTGGCCGTCTCTCCCTCCTCTTACTCTCCCCTCCTCTTCACCTCCTCTCACTCCTTCTCTCTCCCTTCCCGGCCGCCCCGGGCTAAGCCGCTGTTCTCACCATGCCCTCTGTCACGCTCCTTCTGCTTTGGAGTCAGCCAACCATGGACTGAAACCTCGAAACTTCTAAGCAAAATATATCTCTTTTCCTTCAAGATGTGAGTATCCAGTAGATTGTCTCAGTGACAGAAAGGCTAATACAATATAACTGGTACCCAAAGAAGTGGTGTTGTAGCTGTGACTCTACCTGACTGTGTGATTCAGAAGTCTTTGGAATTGGTTTGTGGGAAGAGTTAGGAAAACACTGGAGAAGTGAGCTGGAGGAAGCCTAGAAGGCTGTAAGCAGAGTTAAATGGATGGTTCTGGTTGGAGCTCAGAATACCAGAGAGCTTATAGGAATGCCAACAATAAAGGTCAGGCTCATGAGGTTTCAGACGGGAAGGAGGACTCTGTGGAAACCTGGACTGAGGTGATTTGTGGCAAAGAACGTGCACACATTTTCCTCATGTGCTAAAACTTTGCATGAGGCTAAGTTAAAGGTGGTAGACTGGATTGTCTTGTGGAGGGAATTTCAAGGAAGCAGAATATTGAAGCTGTGGCATGGGTATTACTGATTCTTTTTAGCCAGATCTGCAGTGAGAATCAGGACCAAAAAGCAGAGCTGAGCAATTTGAAAAATTTGCAGTTTAGTCAGAAAGGAAACACATGTAAAGTTGTGGTCAAGGACAGGCTGATTGCTGAATGGATTAGCTTCACTAAAAAGAAGTCAAGTACTTTTCATCAGGGCAATAGGAAAGATGGCTTGAAGGCATCTCAGGAATTGGCCAGATAATACCCATCACAGGCTGAAAGGTGTAAATGGATAAACTTTTTTCAAAGACTTTGCTTCGAGAAAAGAACCCCAGGGCATCCTGCACATTTAGGACCACTAGAGAAGTGTATCCTCAAGTTCCTCGTCTAGGCACTCAGAGTGCCGCTACAGTCATGGCTCAAGGGAGCTGGAGGTGGTGGCAGACTTTGGCATCATCCACATGATGATCATTTTATAGGAATGCATAATGCCATGGTTATAGGGCCATGGAGGCTTCCACCCAGATTATATTATATTATATCATATTATATTATATTACTTTATTGGAGACAGAGTCTCACTGTGTAGCCCAGACTGGCCTTGAACTCATGGCAATCCTCTTCCTTGGCCTTCCAAGAGCTGGGACTGCAGGCATGTGCCACCATGTCTGGATCCACCCAGATTTTAAAAGGAAAGCCTGGAAAGCCAGGAAATGCAGTGTGAGAGGGTTACAGTCCCTGCCTGGGACCCTCTAAGAAGGTGGTGCACACAGCTAGTAAAAGTGAAGCCAAAGCTACAATGGATACCCAGATAGCTAGAGATGCCAAAAATCACATCTGCCAAGCAAAAGTACAGGCAGTGAACAGAGCTAGTTCAAGAGAAATGCTGTGTAGGGTGCAAGCTGCAAGGCTGCAGACACAGGGTGGCCCAAGCCCTTGGGCAATCAGATCTCAGCACCACATACCCTGGTACTGGAGATGAACCTATTGGATTTAAAGCTAGGTTTTGATCTTACCATGGTCTGTTTCTTTCCATGCCGCCTATTCCTGTCTTTTGGAATCAGAATATTTAACCTGTCACTGTATGTTGGAAATATGTTACTTTTTTTAGTTTTACAGGGACTTACAACAAAGAGTGCCTAAGTCCTAGAGGAAACTTTGAACTTGGACTTCTGAAGAGTGCTGAAACTATTAAGACTTTGGCCACTTTTAAAATAGACTTAATTCATTTTGCATAGTGAGATGGATGTGAGACTTTTGGCACCCAGAGGTGGAAAGTTATGGTTCAGACCTAGAGTATCCCCTGAAGGTCTAAAGGTCAAAGGTGGGGCTTTGGGAAAGGAATTGCATCGCACGGCCACGGTCCTCATCAGCGGGTCAGCACATGGATGAGTTCACAGCCGAACACACGGTTAGGAGACAGGGCCTGGGTGGAAGAGGCACATCGAGGGCTTGTCTAGAAGATTTCAGTCCTTTCTCTGGCTGCCCCTTCTCTCTTGCTACTTCCTGAATGCCACAAGTTGAGAAGCTTTGTCTTGCTACGTCCTTCTGCTGTGCCTTTCCGCTGTGGAGCCAGCCTGCCACAGACTGAGCCCTTCGAAACAATAAAGCCAATAAATCTACCCCCCTTTAAGTCACAGGTGTCAGTATTTTGTCTCAGTGATGGGAAGGCAACTAATACAGCTGTAGTACATACTGAAAATAAATAATTGTTATAACAGTCGTTAGCCAATATCTTACGGCTATTTACTGTTTGCCAGTATTGGAGCAGCAGGACTGTGCGCGTCACTAGGGACTTCCCTCCTTCGTAAATCTCCTCTTTGCGCATCCACTTTCTGATCCACTATTTTCTAATTTAAACTAGTAGCCCAAACCCTGCAACTCTTCAGACTTGCTAAGCTTCAGCCTTTTGGCCCCTACCACGTGTGTCCTCTCTTTCCTCCAGCAGCACAGTTCCATGTCTGTCATGTTTGTTTTTTGGTACCGGGAACCAAACCCAGGACCTTGCACTTGCCAGGCCAACGCTGTGCCCCGGAGCCATCTCCGCAGCTCATGTGTATCGTTCTACTGGCTTCCAAGTCGACATCTACATGTCCCTTGCCTCTCTTTACATTGTGCTGCCTGGGGAGAGCCTACCTTCCCACGCTCTCTAGCGCTGAATCTACAGACGCACCTGTATGGGAACACGGTGTCTGTGCCCGGTCATCTGTTACACTGGATGAATGGCTTCCGTCTCAGGCCCGCTCTCCTCCTTTCTTCTGAGCCTCCTCTCATTAGCCTTCTTTTTCCCTGCCTGGATCACTCTGGTAGCCTAGAAAGGGTGCTATAAATGGGCAATACGAATGGACTCTAATTTCTTTCTTTCTTCTCCTCATCTTGCTTCCTTCATAGCAAACCCGAAAAGCTGCACTACTCTATCTCCTCCTCGTTAACAGATCGGCTCCTGCTTCCAGCCCCGCCGTGGTGTAACTATGGCGAACTCCAGATTGCTGAACCCAGGGGTCACGGTTCTGCCCCATCCTCCTCCACCTCTCAGCAGAGTCTTGTGGTCTGCTTTTCCCCAAATCACTTCCTAGGGCTTTCAAGATCACATATTCTTCTAACTTTTCTCCTGCCCCTTGGACGCACGCTTTCAGTTTCACCTCTAATCATGCAGCGGCCAGGCCTTGTTCTAGGTTCTCCTCCGCCATCTGCGTGCCACCTCTCCCGCCCAGGCGACTTCCAGCAACATCTTTCTGCTGATGCCCCAGACATTTATATCCCCTCTTGGATCGTTCTGCTTTATCTTCAAACTGTCTCATGGCTGCCGACGTCAGCACGTTTGCTGGCACATCTAACAGGCGTCCCAAAGCGCGGCAGCAAAGCAGAGCTCTGGGCTTTCTGTCCTCACTCTCTCACTTCTCTCCACTCTTCCCAACCTCAGTAAATGGAAATTCCAGCGTATGAGAAGACAGAGCTACATTGGTTGTTTGAACAGTGAATTGCCAACTACTCACTTTCAGTTAGATGCTAAGTAAAAAGTTGCTAATTTAAAAGGTAAATAGAAGACTGATATTGTGGAGGTAGCAACTGCAGGAAACAAGGGTCACTGTTTGGACTGAGAGAACAAAAGGAAGAGGTCGGAGTTAGTAACATTTAGTAATATGAAAAGGAGGCCTTCACCGAGCTGCAGCTCCAAAAAAGGCGAAGAGAGTGTGATAAATTCAGTTCTGGAAGTCCTGGAAAAGCTACACTCAACTGGGTTCTGCTGCCAAGGAGAACAGCTGCCTCTGGGTGAAAGAAGCTTTGGTAGGATGATGTGCTCAGGAAAGAGAAGCAGCCAGCTGTGGTGCCGCACACCTATAGTCCCAGCACCTGTGAGGCTGAGGCAGGAAGATTGCTGGGAATTCAAGGCCAGTGCGAACTATGTAATGAGGCCCTGCCCCAAACAAACAAACAAAAAGGGAAAAGAAACAAGAAGAGATTAGGAAAAGTAAGTCCTTTTCGCAGAGCGCCCATCCCCCTCCCGCACCCCAGCTTGACAGGGCCTGACAGGTAACTGGGAAGAAAAGCAAAACGTGGTCTGCACAGTCCCAGCCCTGGCATCAGAAATAGCACTTGGAAGGCTGAGCTTAGAGCTGAGAACACAAATAACTCGGTGGCAGCCACAGCCGTCTGCCTGGCCAGTCAAGCCAAGGGCTTCCGAGTGGCCACTGTTTCCCCTGATACTCTCCTTGTCCAAGCCGTCAGCACACCCTGAAAGTTACGCCTCGGAAGTAGATTCTAAATCTGCCCATGTCGCCCACTCGGTGTGGCTGACTGCAGTGGTCTCCCCCGCCCGGGGGGTCCTGCTTCCTGTCTCCCGAGCTGTACTCCTCCCACACTAACCTGGTGGTCTTTTGTTTTTTATTTAAATTTTTTTTTTTCTGGAGACAGACATCTTTATTAAAGATATACCAAAAGTTTGGCAAACATTTCAAAGCAGATTTGTAAGCATAATGCTTCCCTTTCCAACTGGCAGCACTTTGAAAAGACAATACAATAAGACAACACAACTTGAATCAACATTAGTTCAAAATCCTGTATTTTTGACCATATAACTTATGTTCCCACATGAGAAAACAAGTGATAGTTTAAATCAGCGTCAACAGATTGAGTGGTCTTTTTAAAACATGAACACTTTTCAAAAACTGTTCTACATGATAATTGAGATCAAAACAGTGTTCGTCTTTGTGTGTCTGGCGTATTTTACTTAGCACATGTTCTCCAGGTTCGTGTACCTTGTTCCCCCTTGCAGTATCTCCTTTTGTAAGGCTGAATGATATTCCATTATATGCGTATACATACATATAGTGTGATATGTGATATATGTAAATCTCAAAATGTTTTCATTCATTTTGTCAGTGGATCCTTAAGCTGGTTCCATATCATGGCTATTGTGAATGACACTACCGTGAGCACAGGGGTGAAGAAACCTCAGTGAAGTTTTGGAAATGAAACTGATCTCGTTTCCTTTGGGTGCGTACACAATGAAAAGATTGCCGGTCATCTAGTATTTCTATTTCTGAGTGTTGTAAGAACAATCATATTCTTTTCTATAATGGCTACACCAGTTTACTTTCCCACTAACACTGCTTAAGGATTATTGCCAATGCTGCTTATCTCTTTTTCTTTTTTATCGATGAGAGCATTCTGTCAGGTGTGAGGTGATGTCTCAGGGTGGTTTTGATTAGCATTTACCTGACGATCTCACGTCACAAAGGCAGTAGGGAAGCGGAAAGGCGTGTAAATTTGTTAGACGGGAGAAGGCATTTTGCTGCGTGTATCCACACATCATGTTGCATGTTGTGTGCCACAAGATGCCCCGAGGAAAATAACAACATACTCACTCCAATGGCTTCCCATTATGTGTGTGTGTGTGTGTGTGTGTGTGTGTGTGTGGTGCTGAGGACTGAACCTAGGAAGAGAGCAAACCCAGACTCATCACTGTGCTCTGGGTCGCCTTTAGGACTCTGTTATATCACCCCCACCGCCCTGGCCAACTTTCTATTCCTTAAGTGCGGAAGCCTTGGGCTTTTCCTTGTTTTTGCTGCTCTCTGGGCCCCTCTTCCCCTCCGCCCACCTTCTTCACAGAGCTGGCCTAGACTCTGTATGGTACTGGAGGTTGGACCCAGGACAACAGAGGGGCTAGACAAGAGCCCACCACTGACCTGTATGCCCGGCCCTTTAAATGTCTTCGCTGTGAGACAGGTTCTCACAGAATTGCCCAGGCTGGCCTCAGACTTGCAGTCCTCCTGCCTCAGCCTTCCCGGTAGCTGGAATCACAGGTGCGTCCCTCTCAAGCAGTCTCTTTACATCACTCACATCTCAGCTCACATGTTACCTTCTCAGTGAGGTTTCCTCTTCCAAATTTGTGTGCTTTAGGGCCAATTAAAATAATCTTGTTCATTTATTTGTTTCTGTGAGCCACCAAAATGTGAGTAAAGAGACATTTTTGTTTACCTCTTTATCTTCAGTATCTGGGAAAAGTGCAGGTGGGCAGAAGGCACTTGACAAACGTTTACTCAGCTGAACATGATGGCACCTCTGGAATGCAGCACTGTGGGAGACTGGGGTGGGAGGATGGCAAATTCAAACCCAGCCTGTGCAACTTCGCGATTTAGCAAGTTCCTATTTTAAAAACTAAAAAGTGCTGGCTCTGTAGTTCTGCGCAAAGGCCTTAGGTTCACTCTCCAGTACCACACACACACACACACACACACACACACACACACACAGATCAAAACAAAAATAAATGTTTGTTGAATTAATAAATCTCATGTAATATTTAGAACACTTTTTCCTCTTTATACAAATGATGAAATGATACAGAGAAAATAAACAAATTGCCCAATGACAGAAAAAAGCCTGGACTTACATAGTTAATTGTCAAAACTCTTACGGTTTTTTTTTTTTTTTTTGCAGTGTGAGATTGAACCTAGGGCCTTACACATGCAGGGAAAGTGCTCTACCACTGAGCTGCACACTCAGCCCAAACTTTTAACTTTAATACCACATGTTTACCCTTTAATTTGTGGCTATTACACTTACATTGCATGCTTTTCCAAAGGAACTATAATTAAAAATTTCCCTTCATCTCCTGAGGGAAAAAAAATGTATGGGCTTTTTATGATTAAATATTTTACCTGGAACCAGGGTAAAACAAATTTTAGAATTTGTTGCAAAGTCTAAAAGTCATGGAGGAAATTAATAGGCCAGCTTTCTCAAATGAGTATCGAGAAATTTCTAAACGCCACCATCTGCAAAGAACACCACTGGTGACATAAACCTTCCTTTCTGTAAAAGGAAGCCAAGAGGTGGGTACAGATTAGCACGTGGGACACAACTGGTTCAGCTGAGCTTTCATCTCAGACATTTCGGCTGAGCTCACGGCTGCGCAGAGTCTACCTGATCTCCTCTCTCTGTCACAACACTCTAGTTCACATGAAGAAGCAGGGAAAACATGCTCAGATCATTTATCACTTTGAAAAACTCAAGTTATTACTCTGGGAGGGATTTCACAGAAGAAGGATCGGCATTATCTCAAATTTCCCATGAGGCGGGCGGCCATAATGAAAGGTTGCTAAGAAACACAGTGCAGTACTTTATTTCCTTCAAAGAACCACTCCAGGGAAATGGAGCCAAGGGTGTTTCCCACCGCCGTGGGCCCCAGTGCCCTTCTAAAGAGGTTCATTTTAGGCTCTTGGGTATTAGCTAGAATCAAACGAAAATCTCTACAAGATCAAATAGTAATATGTTCCTAAATTATGGGATTATTTTCTGTGCTTGAAGCAACTAAAGTATCTATGTGAATTAGCCATGAGCAAATACTTCAAGATACTGCCTACACTCGTTACCTGGCTTCTTGCCAAGCTGACAGTCCTTCAGCTTGCTAAGGTTTCTCACCAACAGATACACAGTTTGCACAGCTCCTGACCTTCTGGTAATTTCTCCCACTAGAAATTGGCTTAAGACAAAGAAGTGGAGTGGTAGGAACCCAAAATATATCTAACGAGACAGATGAGGAAATAAATCCTGTCTCCATTAGGAGAAATGCATAACATAGCAAGCATGTTGGACATGTTCTGATTCTCAAATTCTACTTTCCAAGTTCTCTGGCCTTATGCCTAGCAGTGGCAAGAAGCTGTCAGGTGGCAACTGTGCCTTATGCACTTCTTGTGTAGTTTTGCTTATTTTGAAGGTTGGTTGCCATTTTGGTGTTAGTGCCAATTTTCTCATCACAGTATAAAAAGCCGATAACTCTGCTGTTCCTCTCCTACTCCAGTGCCAGAGTACAACAGGGCAGGCGTCTTTTGCTTTGTTCTTACAGCTTTACAACGCTTGGAAGTACTATACTGCATCACTTTGCCCTATCAGATTGGCATAGAACACAACTCTGACAATACTGTTGACAAGGCTGTGGGACCATGAAAACGTAGAGACAATGCTAACGGGAATACAGACTTGTCCTTCCTCATGGGTATCAACTCGTCAATATTTTGAATAGTTGAATATCTATATGACCACAGGCCCGGCAGCATTACTTCTAAGAATAACTGCAAGTTTGCATAAGAAAACATAGGACCCTCAAATACAGATGTGATTTACTTTCTACAAGAAACATAGGACCTGAAACAGATACAGCAGAATGTTAGCATTTACCCAGCCAGGCTGTGACTATATTGACAGTGGTCATTTTGAAGTAGGAGACAAGAAATACAGATAAGTAAAAATGAAATAAGGAACGTTATGTTTGTAAGAAAACTGCTGCCTGAGGACAGTTGCCCAAGATTACAAGGCCCTTTTTCCCTTCCAGAAAACTTCCTACACCCTCCCAAATCCTAAGGGTTCTAAACATACACTAAGCCTGTACATTGGAGCCCTGTGCTTTTCTCCTGTAAACTGGGCTGGTGCTTTTCATCTGTACGTTGAGCCTGTGCTTGTCCTTAAATATATGGATTTATAAATTTCACAGAATCCACCCTCAAGGAAACAGTGGACGCAGACCTCTAAGCTTCAAACACACTCAGAGTGTGCACTGTAGCCTAGCCCACTAACGCGTGCCTGACAGACACTAAGAATGCACATCCTGGATCATCTTGAAGACACGCCCCCCCCACATACAAATGCTCCCAGCCTCAGACATGCCGCTCTTCAGATAGCCTGCATTCTGTTTTCTCTGAGTGTATACGTCTCTTTCTTGTGACAAATCAAGAGTCTACTTCATTGGTGGGGGTAGTTAAGGTCTCCATCTCCTTTGGGGGAGACTTCCTCAGAGCCCACCCGATCACAGTGTTATTCTCTATACGTCTCTATTAATGAAACGCCAGGGGGAAATCACTATTGTTGCAGGTAGCTTGTTTTCATTCAGTAATGATGGGTAGAGCACCCTCTGTTACTTCAGGCATTATATCAAGAGCGAGGAGTCAAAGACCTTCAGTCCTCAGAGGGCTCAGGCTGCTTCTGAAACTCTTGACTCCATGACAATTAATTTGCCCCTCCACCACCGCCTGCTGCCTTACATCAAGTTGTCAGGTTTCACGACATCTTTCCACCTGCAGCAGCACTGTGCAGTGGTACTTTCGGCAGTGATCAAAGACTCTAGTTAGCTGTGTTGTCCGGTACGGTAGCCATGAACCGCCACGTAGCCACTGAACACCTCAAGCGTGTCTAATGTGACTCAGAAACTGACTTTTTAACTTTGATTTTAATTCGCTTAGCCACATGTTGGGCAGTGCAGTTGTAGAGGATGTGCTCTTTCAGGGCAGCGACTTCGTCCTTCTCATTTTAGAGTCCCAGCTGTAAGTCCCACCTTCTCCTTCAGAACATCTACCAAGACCCTATACCTTATGGAAGATGCTGATAAGTATCTGTTAAATTTAAATCTAGAAGTGAATTGTGGTGCTATTAGCATGCACTAGAGGGAAATTCCCTTAATCTCTACAGTCATTCATTCATTCATCAAACACTGTATACTAGTTCTGTGCTGAGCTAAGTGCATCTAATGCAAATAAAATGTAGCCCCTTTCTTTGGGAAATTCATGATTCTGTATGGGCAGTAGTTACAAATAAAGTGAAAAGGTGAATCCTGAAGGTTGCTAAGGTCTCTTGGGGCCCTAACATGCTGTGAATACATTTATGGAGTTGTTCACTTGCACCTGTATTCATTGTTAGGGTTTGTTCAGATGGTGTTATGGTTGATACATTGTGTCAACTTGGGGAGTCTAGAGGTTTGGCTGAGAGACTCAGCAGGAAGCCAAGGTGCTTACTTTGTATACATCCTGAACCTGTGGAAGAGGAGAGCATGGAGATTATGTCAGTGCTACACGCCCCTTGGGGTGTAAGGGAGGTAGAAAGAGCTCCCTTAAAATGTAAGGGGGGGAGAAAGAGGCTGCTTGCCACCATTCCCCCTTTTGCTGGTTGTTTTCACTGTGCTCTGCTGCCATGAACGTTTGCCCTCTGCCATGTGCCCCTCTGCCTCAGAACCAGCCAAATATGGACCGAAACCTCCACAAACTGTAAGCTAAATAAACCTTTCCTTCCTTCATTTTGGGTGTTGGGTATTTTGTCTCAGCAACGAGAGAAAAGTAACCAAGACAGATGGATACTAACTCAAAAAAGAAGAAGATATCTAAATGTGTTGAGAGCCCTTTGGTCTCATTCATTCATTCATTCAGTTAATAAACATTTACTAAATAGTTTTTCTAGATGTTCTGCTTGGCGCCTACTTATCCCATTGGTGTGAGAGCAAGGAATATGGGAGATGGATGAACACGGAATTCCTCACCCAAGGAATATGGGAGACGGATGAATGTGGAATTCATCACCCAAGGAATATGGGAGATGGATGAACACGGAATCCCTCACCCAAGGAATATGGGAGGTGGATGAACACGGAATTCCTCACCCAAGGAACATGGGAGATGGATGAATACGGAATTCCTCACCCAAGGAAAATGGGAGATGAGTGAATATGGAATACCTGACAGTGGACAGAAGAGACCGGCAGTGGTTTGTTAGTCCCTGTATTCACAGCTGTGGGGCCTAAATTCCCGGTAACTCGAGTGGGAACGCCCAGCTGCATTGAATCAGCGTTGTTCCGGGCATGAAGATTCACCTAAGTCTCATAAGTCAAAAGAAATCCTTCTGGTTTCACCAGACGGCAAGACAACTCATAATACTGAGCCTGAATTTTAGATCTTATTCCACAATGAGCAAGGCATTAGCCTGGGTGCCTTCTCGAGTAAGACAAGAACAAGTGTTTCCTGCAACCGTGAGTCTTAGAATTTAAGTTTCAGGAGTGTGTTGGTGGAGTTACTGTGTTTTGCAGTAGAGATATTTCTCCCGTTGATGTAACTCTGCCATGGGTCCCAGAGTCCAACACCATGGAAGACAGATAAAGGCTTCACTTGGCCACTAGAGGGCATTTCCTGCTTTCTGCTTTGGCCTGTTTTCTTGGGCTGTCATTAAATGGTGAGTTGAGGGCACTGAGTGACTCTTAACTCTGGTACAATCTGAAGTAGGCAAGAACAGTTTTAAACGGATCTGCTTCCAGAGATTCTGTAAAGTAGGTCTAAGGTTGAGGTTGGGCCTCTATACTTGAAACTCTGTCCTTTGTGATTCTGGTAAACAGCGATAAATAACCAAACGTATCAGTAAGGGTTTCAATTTTGGCATAAGAAATAAAAGGACTCTGGGCGGGAGGGTGGAGCTCAGAGGCGGAGCTCATACTTAGCATGAGTGAGCCCTCGGCTTGATTTCCAGCACTGCTAACCAGCAACAAAGAAGTAAAAGTATTCATCATATGTTCTTCTGTGTCACATTTGTAGGTAGCGCATCACTGCCTAAGTAGCTATCACTTTGATCAATCTTTTAAATTTTTATTTCCATAAATGTGTGCAGTATATGATTATACTCATCTGGAGAGTTGGCACATGTGTGCAACACACCTTAACTTTGTTAGCTTTCTCTTGCCCTCGCCTTCCTTACCTTCCTCCCACTTCAGTCGCTCTTGGGTCTCAGGATTTAACTTTACTGATTCTAAGTCTCCCTTTCTTCCTTACTTCTTTCTAGATTCTCTGTGCCCCAAATGCAAAATAGAGAATGAGAAAGCTGGCAGAAGTGAGGAAGGATGAGATCTGTTTTAAAAACAAAGACTTAAACAAACTATCCTTTGTCTGTCTGAAGGGTAACCTTCTTCAGGGCCCAGCACACGCTGACAGTCCACCCCGCGGGCGCCAGCAGTAGTGAACCCCTTTGTGTAATGCTGAGGTATGCGTACGAGAGACTCGGAGAGCCGATAAATATCTGAAACATTTTCTGAAATTGTTTTAGTGCATGAGAAGCTGCTCATCAGGTGATGGCAGCGTGCATGGGTGGCCTGTAGAGTGCAGGACTCCTAGGAGACCTGGGTTTTTGTCCCCACTCAGCCCATACCAGCTGTTACCAGAATATTAATTGCTATTATTACTGGGTTTTTTTGAGACAGGTTCTCTCTGTTTGGTGTGGGCCGCCCCTGAACTCGCAGTGATCCTCCTGCCTCAGCTTCCCTCCCAAGTGCTGGGCTAGCAGATGCACACCGCCACACCTGGCTCCCAGAACACTGATGATGACCGAGTGCCTGTTTCCGAAGCACTCTCCCCAAGTGTTGGGTGGATCAAACGAGATCATGTACATAAAAGTCATTTGTAGGTAGTTATACCTGAAACCAACATAGCCGAGAGCTCAGCTTACTCAACCTGTGAGGGCCAACAGGGTCACACTGCCATTCGCACTGGATTATGATGTCCTCTGAGAAGGAAGGCTTTCAGAGTCTCCTGGCCATTTTGCAGCTGCCTCAACTTTAAATACGAAAACTGACTTGAGTTTCAGAACAGAGTGAGGGTCCAAACCTCTGTGCTTGTCATCTAGATCCTAAAGCCCTGTGCTCAGAAACCAGATGCTTTCATACGGGCTCGGACCAGCTCTTGGAGCCGGCAGAAACCCCTGTGCCTGCGGGGAGGGTGGGAGTGGCCCACGGAGACGGACAATAGCGCGCCTTCCTCTTCTGTCCTCCTCGGCGACCCTCCCGTCTTCGTCTCAGGCCCGACACAAATTCTCCTCTTCCACTTGAACAGCAGCAGTAGGCTCCAGCACTCACTTGTGCTTGCAGCCATGTGAAGGCGTGGCCAGCCTGCCAGCAGCTCTGGCCTGAATCGCGTCTGGGCTCAGATGAAGCACCTTCCCACAGGCGGAGATTTGCACCGTTAGCTTCCTTGTGCCCAGTTCGTTTCCATTCCATTTGACCCTGTGGATTAGAAAGAAAAGAACCATACCTGTGAACAACCTAATTTCTCATCACCTTAGCACTAAGGTTTGTTTCTTTGTTTGTTTGTTTATTTGTTGAGACAGGGTCTTGCTATGTAGTCTGGGCTGACCTCGAACTCACGTAGATCCTCTTGAAGCCTCAGTTTCCAAAGTCCTGGGATTACAGGTGTGTGCCACGCCACCTGGCCAAATGAGGTGGGGTTTTTTTGGGTACCAGGAATTGAACTTAGGACTTTGCATTTGCCAGGCAGGCGATTATGCCACTGAGCTGCATCCCCAGCCCCAAATGAGTTTTTAAATGTTCTCTCTGTTAAAGTTTTGCTATAAAGATTTTTACCTTTATTGTTTTTGTTTGCACTTACAAGTGAAATGGGCTTCTCTCTAAAACATTTTTTGAGACAGGGTCTCTCTATATAGTTCCGAACAGCCTTAAATTCAGTATGTAGGCCCAGCTGGCCTTGAACTTGCAGTCCTCCTGCTGCAGCTTCCCAAGTACTGGAATTACAAGTAGGTGCCACCATGCCTGGCTCCCTCAAAATCTTAACCTAGTTCTTGAGTGATATATTTATGGTTGATTGTTTTAAAATCAAAGCAATTACTTGATTATAAAATATTCCATGAAAAAGTTAAAAGGAAACCAGAGTTGTTTAAGAATTACAGACTTTCTTTCAAAGCATTATGGTGAACTCTGGAAGACAAATATTCCTTGGAAAGCAGTGTGAGCTCACCTAGGAAAGGCAAGTCCTCCTCTTGTAGGCAAGCTGACAGTTCATTCCTGCCCTGCGGAGATTTTAAGAACACACAAAATGCTATTCTATTTATTAATTGTTAGGACTTTTTAAAAAAGCTCTCGGGGCTAAATTATAAGTGTCTCCTTCCAACTGAGATGCTTGAATAATGAAATGTGCATCTGGTCCTGCGGGGGTGGATGCAGCACAGCCAACTGAGCAAGCTGGGACCTTATCTGGCCTAAAGGACTGTAAGACAGCTTTTTGTTAATTAAAAAAAAAACAAAACAGTTCAGGAGGCTCATTTATGGGCCTATGCAAAGCAGACATTCCTCAGTGTTTGTTTCTGAATTACTCACTGGTATCACTCACTCTGCAGGAGTAGAACAAGAATTCACAAAATAATAACTTGAATGAGATTGTCTCTCCCAATCCCCAAGACATCCAATGAAATGAGAAGTGCTCTCCAAGGGCGTGGGTGTGTCAGGGTGTAGACTCAGAAATGTGATCCTCTCTTGCATTAAACAGGCAATTAGAAATTTCATATCAGATATCCCTCCTTCAGAGGGTGCAACCAAAAAGAACAACAGCATTTAAATTCAGATGGTAACCAACAATCTACTAAGAATCTTGCCTCTCGTTTGAATAATTGTCCTCCACTTACAAAATACATTTTTATGCAGATCAAGCCTCTCAAGAGAGTATGAAAAAGGACGCAGGCTTTTCTTGTTTTATTAAAAAATCATGTCACTGAAAATAATCACATGGCCTGGGGCATTTTGATAGTTAATAACATCAGCTACCATTTTATTGAAAACCCGCACGCTGCGGAGAGGCAGCAGCCGAGAATTTTACAGGCTGCAGCTCATTTAACCTCCTAACAACTCTTAAAGTAAGTCTGTTATTGTGCCTGTTTTACAGATGAGGAAACCGGGGCTCAGAAAGGTTAAGCAACGAGCTAGTTGGGTAGCTTACTCACATACAGTGACGGAAGTCTTTCACTGCCCATAAAGGTGCCCAGCCAAGGGAAGACCGAGATCAGCCTGTGTTCCACTTATGCTTGTGTTACCCACACCATGCTCGCGGCCGTGCCCACCTGGAGGGGATGCCCTTTCCCAATACCTGAGCTATCAGCAGCTCTGGGAATAGAACGTGGACTCAAAGGCACCGAGCACCCCCCCAGCCCCCCCCATGCTTCATACTACTCTGTCTTGTCAAGCACATTTTCCCACCTCACAGAGCCCCATAAAGTCATTAACGTTGCATTCTTTTCTACTGGCTGAGCGTGGGGCTGGGCAGAGAGGAAGGATGAGTCCAGCCCTGAGAAGTCAGTAGATGTCCTGTAACGTGTGGAGTAGCCTGGCCTTCTGGTCTGAGAGGAGGGGCTGTGATTGGGAACAGCAGCAAAGCATCATCCTGGAGTCAGCTGTAGCCTGTCCCCTGGGAGGTCAACCCAACCCATGGGAGTCAGGTAGCTCCGGATAAACAGCTACAGAGGCTTGGATGGGAGAGATCACTTCCAGCGCAGTGGGCCAATAGGCAGGGACCCCAGGCCTGCTCCACGGCACACTGGCGCTTTGGGCCTTGGGCCAGATGCTTCAACTTCACCTCAGTGCTTCCATTTTTCCATCTAAAAACATTTTGGAGCAGGTAAAATTGGTCTTTCATGTTTAAACTACAAGTTCTACTCTTTCTGTTCTCCTTCTCTTTCCCCTAAATCTTTCCATGGGGGTGTGAAGGGTGAGGAGACCACTAAACACTAACTGGCATCGCAAATGTCAGGGAGTAGAAACACTGACCTTTCCCAACTGTGGTGTCTTTATCCCAGAGAAGAGGCAAGGAAGGTTTTACCCATAGGGTCCAATTGCCATTAAGCGAATTTTAGCAGCAGATTTGGGCTTTGGTAGTTCTTCATAGAGTTTGTACCTAACAAAGGTAGGTGACTAAGGATTGTAAAGTATGTTCTGTTTTATTTTTATTTTAATCCTATACATGTACTCTGATGGAATATTGCACAGCCAATGCACATGGTCATTTATAAAGTCTAGGAGGCAACTCCCAGGTACCACGTATGTGGAAGGTACGGAGCAGGACCCCAAGACGTGTATCAGCTGTGGGACAGAAGTCCATGAAAATTACATACCTTACAGACAAAACCTGGGAGCGATTTAGAAAAATGAAAACAAATAATTGGTTGGAGCGGTGGAATAGTGAGCAATTATAAAATTTGTAGTGCACATCACCATAGTGTGAAGTACATTTAGAAATACTTTTAAAAAGCGGAGGTTTCGGCACTCAGAAAACTTTTATAGGACATTGACAACACAGGTAAATTAATATCCTATTGTCATGATTCCAGGCTGGTACCGCACCTCATCCTTCACTTGGTCCAAAATATTTTAAGATTTTGCATGTCTGTAAAGCTGTGAAATATCCTCGGCAATATAAACACACCATGTCACCAACCAAATGCTCAGTCTGTATACGGAGATGTTATATTTAAGAAGAATTTGTAGAGCTTCTTTTTTTAATTATTTATTTATTTATTTATTTTTGTTTCAAAGGATTTTTTTTTTAATTTTATTTTAAAGACAAAAGAATGGAGACATATGAACCAGAAAAGCCATAAACAATACAGAAAATACAAAGTTATACAGAATATACTAGGGAATTAGAACTGGATGTTGTATTACATAGTTATCTTCACATTAGTTAACACAAAAACATTAAAGGAAATACCAAATTATAGAGAAGATAGTAGGGAA